>VWZD01012952.1:458948-567324 GCA_013396695.1 Sakesphorus luctuosus
AGCAGCCTAGCAAAGAACCCATGTCAGGTCACAGCCTATCTCCTGTGGTGGACAACCACAGATGCCACAGGGAAGGGTGCAGCAAGAGCCCTTGGAGATCAGAACAAAGAAATCAGTGATTTAGAGACTTTCCAAGCCAGGGATGGGTGTTGTAACACCTGAGTCAAACCACTGAGGGATGGGCAATCATCCAGAAACAGCTCCAGCCCTTCTGCCTGCAGCTCAGCAGGACTGCAAGGAGTGTCTGACACATCCCACAGACCTCTCTGGAGCTGCCATGGGCCCTGAGTGTTTAAGGAAAATGCTCCTCTTAAGCCCTGTTACCCATGGAGGGTTTTTCTGGCTGTTGGCAGAGATGGAATGTTTCACTAAGCAGCCAGTGGAGGTGGAGAGGGCTTTCTTTGTGCAGATCTTCTTCCCATCACTAATACATCTCTTCTCTCTGCCACCTGCACAGATGCCCCAAGCTCTCCTTTGGTTAGGGGTGCTCAGGGATGGCCACCCACACTTTTCAGACCCCACTTAGAGCTCCATCAGCCTTGGGGATGCTCTGAGCCAAGAGTCCTTGGAGAGGAAATACAGATTTGGCTGTAAGGTCTGGGCTGACCAGCTGCCTGGCCAGGGAGAGGGCCCTTCTGGCAAAAAGTGGTCATTGCTCCCTTTGGTGGAGCAGCTTAGAGCCCGGAGCTCAGCCTGGCAGGACATTGATGCCCTTGTTTGCTCTGCAGTATTTGCCAGGGGATATTTGCTCTGCTGTGTGTGGGTGGAGGTAAAACAGAGCAAAGTGAGAGCTCCTCACCACCTCCCTTCCCCGGCAGCCAGGCCTCAGTTTTTGGTGGCAGCGTGGAAAGCTCCAGGCACTGTGTCCCGCAAGAAGAAGGTGGAAACACTTGGATCCTCAATTTAACACCCTGGGAGAGCTCCTGAGCTCCTGGCACATGGCAACGTGCGTGCTGGTGAGCTGTGACTGCCAGTGCTGAGCTGCTCAGGACCAAACAAGAGCGCAGCATGGGATGGCACTGGAAAAAGCCCATATCCCAGGACATGAGACAATGACTTTAAGCTGAAGGAGGACAGATTTAGATCAGATATTAGGAAGAAATTCTTGACTGTGAAGAAATTGTGTCTGCCCCATCTGTGGAAGTGTACAAGACCAGGTTGGATGAGACTTGGAGGAACCTGGTCTACTTGCCCCCGCCCATGGCAGGGAATTGGAATGAGGTGAGGTTTAAGTTCCCTTCCAAGCCAAACCATTCCATGATTCTATGATTCTGTGACATCACTGCTTTGCCTTTGCTTTACACCAGCTGCCCAAGCCCACCTCGGAGCCCCAGGGCTCAGCTGCAGCCTGGTAAAGGAGGTGCAGATCTCTCACTGCTGGGGAGCCTCCTTCCCAGAAAAGGTACCAGCTGCTCCATTGTCCAGAGATCTGGAAATGTAACCACTCCATGAATGCTGCACACACAGGAGCCACTGTGTGAGCCAGTCAGGCAGATCCAAGTGTTAATATAAGATGGAGAGAAAGAAGAGGATTGAGAAGCCTCAAGTCTTTCTCCCATGGGTAGGGCCGTGTGGTCTTTCCTTCTCCCTGCTCTGCTCTTCCACACCAGCTAATCATAGAATCACAGAATGGTTTGGATTGGAAAGGACCTTAGGGATCATCTCTTCTTGTCCTGCTGTGACTTCAGCTCAGCTTCCCAAAGACATCCAGGAAAGCCTTCATGCTATGCTTAATCTTTTGTTAGTCATGAGAACATTCACATACCTGTTTTCTGAGAAAAGCCACGGCTGGAGCTCACACCTTTTACCAGACAGACATCAGAGAAGCCACCTCAGTGTTCCTGCTCCCCACAGCCTTGCCCCTTCTGCTGGTTTTCCTTTGCTTTCCCTTCTGTTCCCACCTCTCTCCTGTGAGCACCTGCTGGTTTTTCCATGGCTGTATCACCCTCTGGCCCTGGCTCCAAGTTTCCCAATGCACTTCCTGCTTTGTCAAGATGTCCCAGTGCACAGCTATTGCCTGGAGAAGGTTTTACACCACAGCCACAAGGGTATTTTTACATCTGCAAGGTGAAGAGCTGAGAAATACCACAGAAACCTTCCCTCCAGAGCCTCAAACCACTTGCAAACAGGCTTTTAATGACAACAAACTCAGCCCCACCACAGTACCAGACATTATCAACAACCAAATCAGATGACATTTCAGCCAGAGGATGGGGATAGAGTGACAGGACCAAGGCTGCATGGGAAAGCAGGAGCAAAGACCAGTCATGGACATCTGAGCCTTTCAGTATAAGAATTGGAAAGACTCTTCCAGTGGACCCCACCTGGCACCTGGGGAAGAAATGGAAAGGATTATGTTGGATATTATGCAAGTTACATATCACCAGGTATTCCCTTTAAAATCCTTCTCTGGGCCATTCAGGGTGTTTATGCTCTGTCTGTGGCAGAAATTGCCTCATATCTTGTAAAATACCTTTGCTCAGCTTGACATGTTCTTCTTGGGTGGGTTCACAAACTGAATTTGAGAGCCTGGATCATTTTTATCATGTTTCTCCTTCTCTGACACTCATCTGTGAGCCTCTGGCTGGAGCTCAGCCCTGAAGAGACGTCCCTTAGGCTTCCAGGTTGGTATGGGAATGAAGGGGCTCTTCCAGAGCTTTCTGGTGGCATTGGAGGCATCCTGGTCCCATGGAGCCTCCAGGGCTGGCAATCACAGAGCACAGCAACCCACTTCATACCTGATATCCTTGATTACATGTCCAGGGTGCAGGCTGGTGTGCAGGTCCTTTTCTGTGCAACTGCTCTGCCCCTGCTGTGGTGAAGATGTGGAATCCACTTCCCAGTGGTTTTAGTGGATGTCGTGTCAAACCATGGCTGCCCATGGATCTCACCTCTCCATCCATCCCCTCGAGAGACTCAGCTTGGTGGCACAGCCCCAACCCACTCCCCTAGGCAAGGAAAGAGTTTCCAGTGGCTTCTGACAGGGCTTCATGGAGGAGACTGTGGGGCCAGATGAGTCTCTGCCCCAGGGAACAAATTTAACATATGTTTATGCAGCATGAACAAAAAAGGCTGTGGTGTCTCATGGAGAGGAAGCAGAGCTTACAGTCTCTTGTTATGATCACCCTGGGCTCAGTCACGTGCTGCTACTGGCCATAAAAATATCCATTTCCTTTCTAAATTGAGCTACAATACTTGACACTTTGGCCTTGGGTGATAATGCAATGCACAAGTGCTCAATAGACACCCTGCAACTCCTCTTCCTGGTTTGTCCCAGCACAAACAGTCCACAGTTTTCACTTCAATAAAATATTAACAGCCAAAGAGTCAAATAACTTCCATCTGTATTTATTTTCTGTCCATCATCTCATTAACAGAAATCTAGTTCTGTACAGAGTTCCTGGGACCTGGGAAAGACCAAGCTGGAGTTCAAGCATGTAACTTGTCTCTTGGGAAACATGAAGGAACTGGACCAAGCCTGATTTGTCTTTAATTAGTTCTAGGACTTACTAGCACTGTGTTCACGTGGTGCAGGTTGTGAAGACTGAGATCTTTTCCACAGCCCAGTGTTTCCCATCCAGCTCCAGTGCAGTCCTAGAGGGCTGCAGGTCCCCCAGAGAATCCCATCCACAAGCCCTATGAAAAAATCCTGGACACCCTAAGGTTTCTCCACTAGATGTAGGATTTCTGAGGCTGGACTATCTCACCCAGCTCCCTTCTTCCTGAATCTTGGAGAGTTTTTATTGTTATTAAATTCTCCTTTCCCCTTCAGGGTGCAGGATTGACATTTCCAAACTGTGCAAACCAGCCATCTCCAGAGCCTGTGGCCTCTTGTGAATGCTAAACCAGTTCCAAAGTGATCTTTTCGTGGGTCTTCAAAGGGCAGAATAAATAGCATTTGAAGCCAGGCAAAACGCTGTTCATGCCAACACAAGCATGTTATCCCACTGGAATACACTTGGGAAGTGATGTTGGCATCACAGAGGGGGATTTTGTCTCATTGCAGATGACAGATGGGGGCATTATGGCACCAAAGATCAAGGCCTTGGACTGAGGTAGCTGCCCAGCTGTCCCTACAATTTGTGGAGAATTTTCATATCCTTTTCCTCCCAGGTTCTTTTGTAGCAGTGGCATGAACAGGTAATTCTGGGTCACGTGTTGGGAATGGTCGGATATGTTTTCTGGCAGATGGGTCATAAAATACCAGAGTGGTTTGGGCTGGAAGGGACCTTAAGGATCATCTTATTCCAACCACCTGCCATGGTCAGGGACACCTCCCACTAGCTCAGGTTGCTCCAAGTCCCATCCACCCTGGCCTTGGACACTTCCAGGGATGGGGCAGCCACAGCTTCTCTGAGCAACCTGTGCCAGTGTTTTACCACACCCATTGTAAAAAATTTCTTCCTTATAAGTGTTCTAAATCGACCTTCTTTTAGTTTAAGACCATCACGCCTTGTCCTATTCAACAGGCCCTGCTAAAAATTCTGTCCCCATCTTTCTTATAATCCCCTTTTGAAGCTTATAAGGTCTCCCTGGAGATTTCTCATTTCATCTCTGCTGTTTCTTTTTGTAGCATCCCTGTTACACTGTGAAATGCACCCTCTGCAGCTGGACTCAAAATCTACTTCATGGGGTAGGAAACAGCAAATGAAACACCCCGGGGAGTTACTTCTCTGCATGTAACATGAAGGAGAGTCCACCTGTGTCCCAGCCTCCTGCTCACTCCTGTGGTGCTCACACTCCTTCCGTGGGTCATCTGTGTCTTATTTCCTCATCCTCCATGCCCCATCCCTGTGAAACTCCTGTTTGGAGACCACCCTACAGCCTTTTTACAGCGCTGGTTACGGAGAGGGACTGGGGGCTGACGTGATGCTGCGCCAGGAGCTTGTGCAGCGAACGCTCAGCCAAGGAGGAGCGGGTTTATTTCCGAGGTATTTCATTGCGTTTATTTTTAATTCCGCCCGGATTTGCTGGGAAGGAGGGACACCTCGTGGCTACAGAACGAACACCTATCGCGCCTCGGGTGGGCTGCACCTCGGGAATCTCCCACTTCCCACCCCGTGTACCACCTCAGCATCACCCTGTACTTCCCGGGGAGCCCCACAGCCTCTCCCGTCCCCGTGGGATGAGGATGGGCACGGGAAACACAGGTGCTCACCCTCACCCTGATGGCCGAATAAAGAAATGGCAAATGGTCGTATCCGGTTTTTTATTAACGACTTGGGGCGGAGCGGGGGCACCACCTGGAGAGATTTCTCCAGAGCTTGGGAGGCCGGTGTGGCCCAAGGAGGTGCAGACAGGACACACTCCCACCCCTGCACATAGCGTGGAGGGGATTGTAGTATTGCCAGCGGTGGCATCAGACGTGGGGGGGGAGATTCTGCACCCTCCCCACCACCACACTGGCATGGTCCCGTCTTCCCGGGGCTGCAGCTGCGGGGCTGAGGGGCTTTTCTGGATCCAAGTGGGCCACGGAGGAGTTTGCTGTCCCTTCATGGCAGAGGCGATGTCTGCAAAATGGGTATAGACCTCCAGGGAGGACAAGGAGGGAGCTGTGACATCTCTCAGCCGCCTCTTTAGTCTCTTTGACAACCACAGAGCCTTCCAGCATCCACCCTCTTGTCCCTCCTCATTCCCCATCACCAAGCGCATCGCGGACGGCGCGCGGGAGAAAACGAAAGGCCTGAAACGCTCCATCGCCAGGTGGTGGCGTTCCTCCCCACCTGTGCCCAGGTGCTGGCGGCGTGGTGGCCTCACTGCTGGGGCTCTGGCTCGTACTGCTTCTCCGTGGCCGTGTAGAAGTCCTCGAGCACCGACTGCAGGTATTCGAAGGTCGGGCGCTCCTCGGGTTTGCTGCGCCAGCACTTCAGGATGACAGTGTAGAGCTCCCCGGGGCACATGTCCGGGCAGGGCATGCGGTAGCCACGCTCCAGGTTGCGGATCACCTCGGGGTTGGTCATGCCTGGAGGGAAACACAGCCCAGCAGGAGTTATGCAGCATCCTGGGGGCGAAGGTTGGTACTCGCAGCAGGTCACAACCAGGCAGAGCTGGAGGGGAACCAGGGGCTGCGACGGTTCCCGTGTGTGGGAATCATCCCTTCATTAGGGCTGTGCTCCTTCCTCCATCTCTCTATCCCCGCCCTGATTCCCCTCTAGAAGTTTTGCTTAGCACAGATATAACGGAGGCTTGTGGGACCCTAAGGAAAGGAAACCCAGCATGAAGGGCTCCTCATCATAAGGAAGACATTGAGGGGCTGCAGAGTGTCCAGAGAAGGGCAGTGGAGCTGGGGAAGAGTCTGGAGCACCAGGAGAGACTCAGGGACTTTGGGGAGCTCAGCCTGGAGAAAAGAAGGCTCAGAGAGGACCTTCTCCACTCTGCAGCTCCCTGACAGGAGGGTGGAGACAAGTGGAGGTTGGTCTTTTCTCATATGTAATAAGCCACAGAACAAGATGAAATAGTCTCAAGTTGCACCAGCCAACGTTTAAATTGGGTATTAGGAAGAATTTCTTCCCTGAAAGGATTGTCCAGCCCTGGCACAGGCTGCCCAGGGAAGTGGCTGATCACCATCCCTGGAGGGATTTAAAAGATATGAGGATGTGGCACCTGGAGACATGGGTTAGTGACGGGCTGGGCAGTGCTGGGTTAATAGCTGGACTCAATTTAGAGTTCTTTTCCAACTTAAATAATTCTGTAATTCTAAGACACAGTTGTGTGTCTCTGGTGCCTCCAAGCTCAAAACAGCACTAGATCCTTGGTAGTCCATGGACACCCACCTGTATTCCCAGTGCACTGTACCTGGATAAGGAGTCCTGCCATAGGTTATGATCTCTGTCAGGAGGATCCCAAAGGACCACACGTCAGATTTGATGGTGAAAACTCCATAGTTAATGGCCTCTGGTGCTGTCCATTTGATAGGGAATTTGGCACCTGTCCAGAGGAAACACAGGGAAATAGCCCCTGGAGTTAGAACATCTCCCTCATCTGCCACAGGCACAGCAAGCACTTCCCCAGAACTGATCCCTGGTTGCTGTGGGCTCTTGGTTATGATTCTGTGATTCTTCATCAGGGAGGTGCTCCAGCCCTTTGATTGAATGCATGGCTTACTCTGGACCTGCTCCAACAGCTCCCTGTTCTTCTAATGTTGGAGGGCCCAGGGCTGGATGGGGGACTCACAAACAATGTCTCTGACAGCTTTATTAGAGAACAGCAACAATAGGATTTTATTCTGTACAAATTTCCTCTGTCTTTTGCCGAGAAAACTTGGATCAGATGACATCCCTGAGCTTCTCTTTCAACCTGGTATTCTATGATTTTATGAAATCACCCACTGGAAGGGAGCTTTTTTGAGAAAAAGTGCATAAGTAATACAACAAATATAAATTATCCAGTTCTTAAAGCTGCATATATATATTAAAACCAAAATAATTCCCATTCTGTTTTGACCACCAGGTTCTTGTTTAGCCCACTGTGGACAGCAATGACCATAAGATTGCTACTTCAGTTTAGCTAAGACCAAAAAAACAACCCAAGCCATCCTGATACGTGGGAACTGATTGTGTGAGACTGTAGAGGAAACCACATTTTTATTTATACAGGACTGAAAATCCAACTGCAGGGTGTGAAAGAATTGCCTTAGATGTTACACATCTCTCTCTGACTGATGAGGCTCAGAAATGCAATCTATGACGTGAAAGTTGTTCAAAGCAGACAGAGGGGCAGCTGTTATTTCAGAGTAAAATTAGCTGGAAAAATGCTGATAGGAGCTGTTTTTCACTGGAAAAGTACCTCCTTTAGGGATTAACAGAATTATACTGATTTCATCAAAGCTTCTCTTAAGGATAAAAACTGCCTTTAAAAATTGCAGCAAAGTCACAGTTCCCCTTCCTGACATTTTGCAAATTATATTTGGGAGCTTTTACTACTGTTGAAATGGGTATAATTTGTATCATAAAGTATTTTGGGACAGGAAATTGAAAGAAAAGTTTCTTATCTCACAAAAAAATACAAATTGATCTATTCAATTTTTTTTCTCCAGGATAATTTTATGGGGAAGTTTCACTTCATCCCAAATGTAGAGGAGGATATATTATCAAAAATTGAAAATCTTCTGCTAAGTGCCACTTGTGCCATACTTAATTCTTTTATTTCAATCACTTCTGCTTGTTTCCCTGATGCTCTGTAAAATCTCTTTGCAATATGAATAATTTGATCTTATGTCTGACCTCAGAGCTCGTTGACCTTAGACATCTTCTCCAACCTTAACAATTCCATAATTCTATGTTTTCCAAGCTTTTCCTTTGTTATGGAAGGAGCCTGATCTGGTCTGGGCTTGGTTTGCCTGGGACAGCTGGGAATTGCCAGTGTGTCCAGATTTGTGGCTCCAGCTCCTCTCTGCAGGGCAATGACCAAGTTCTGCTGCTGTTCCTTCCCTTTGGACGGACTCACTGTGAGCACGTGGGCACAGGCAGCAGGTTTCATTAGCAGAGGCCACATTTCTCCAGTAAACCAACCCGAGATTCAGCATGACTCCCCCCAAACAGAGCTGAGAGACTTTTTCCCTGTTTGTTTCCTCAGGCCTTGTTTGTTCTTTATTGTCCTCAAGTGCTGCTGCCTCTCCTAGGACCCAATTTTTGGCTCTTTCTCTCTCAGCCTGGGTGCTGAGAGCAGCAGCAATGTGGGCTCAGGCCTCACACCATGGGCACTGCCTGATCCCAACCCAGCATCGTGGTGAAAGGTTGGCAAGGGTACAGGGCAATGGAAGGAAGGGCACCCACCTTCCTGTGCCAGGTATTCGTTCTCGATGACCCTGGCCAGGCCAAAGTCAGCGATCTTGCAGCAGAGGCTCTCGGAGACGAGGATGTTGGCGGCTCTCAGGTCGCGGTGGATGAAGTTCATGCGCTCGATGTACGCCATCCCCTCTGCCACCTGGGAGAGCAGGAAGAGTCCATCATCATCATCACCATCATCATCTCCCCATGGCAACAAGTTATCTTGGCTGCTTCTTACCCACCCTTACAAAGCACAGGGTTGCTCACATACCTCCGTGTGCATCAACATGCATAAGTGCCCCATGGATGGATGGATGGATGGATGGATGGGCAGGTGGATCACCAGACAGACAGACCCATTAATAACTAGATATTTCCATGTACATGTGCATGTGTTCAGTTCTACCAGCGCACACCCAGCCACCAAAAACTTTGAGCAGACAAGCCAAGCAGAAGAGAAGCATCACTCTCTGTTTTGCTCAGGAGTCACAGCCATGAGCTGTGTCTGCAACGAGAGGCAGAAAGCTGAAGCAAAGTTGAAACCACATCACTGGATTCCCAGTTTCTGCCACAAGTCTCTCCTTGGTAGTGGGGATTTTAATCATAAACACACCAGAATAAATGTGAACTACTAAGGAAAGAAAAAAAACTAATCATAGAGTCATAGAATAGTTTGGCTTGGAAGGGACCTTTAAAGATCATCTACTTTCAACCCCCTGCCATGGGCTGGGACAACTTCCACTATCCCAGGTTGCTCCAAGCCTTGTCCAGCCTGGACTTGGACACTCTCAGAGATGGGGCAGCCACAGCTTCTCTGGGCAAGCTGTACCAGGGGCTCCCTATCCTCACAGGGAAGAATTTCTCCCTAATATCCAGTCAAGATACCTGGGGTGGGATGAGCCTCTATAAATGACAGCAGCAATCTTTTATTGATGAGCGCTGGGAGCTTGAAAAGAGAAATTGATAGAAAACACAGACTGCAAAGTTGAGCCTGGGATTTGGGTTAGGCATTTATTGGGAAGAGGAGTGGGTTTGTGCAGCCCCTGCTAGCCATGGTTAGCACCTATTAGAGCTTTGAAGTGCCTGTGCGTGAGGGCAGAGCAATTTTCCACTCCATTCAGATTCACATCAACATCTGAGCTCACATGTGGTTTTAAACAGGATACAAACTCGTACTTTCCAACACTGCTTTGCTAACCTCTGTCAACACCCCTCCAGCACAAGTGCTGTTTGCTGCAGTGGAAAATGGAAGAATTGATGTAATTTCCTGTCCTGATGTTAATGAGATAGTACCTGGTGATGGGCCTGCTCCAGCCCAGAGTGTTTTCAAGCATTTACCCTCAAGACTGACCACAAAGCCCAGAGATTTCTAATTTTAGCTCCAATGGATGTCATTGGATCAAACACTGCACTTGAGAGGGTTGGGTGCCTGTTGGGCTTTGATGTCATCCCAGCACCACAGATGAACACATTGCAAAATAGCTCAGTAGATTGCCCTTTTCCTCCTCCTCCTTCTCCTGGAGACAGCCTGTGAATGTCTGAATCCCTGCTCTGGGGAGGTGGTGCTGGGGTAGGAGGGGGAAGGAGGAAAACTTCCTTCCAACTGACACCCATTCCTCAGGGATGGGCAAAATCCTTCCTACCCCCGTGCTGTGGGTGACTTCTGTGGGTTTTTACATTGTTGGAGTGGAGGAGTTTGGTCTGTGTTCAGTTATCCTGGTCCTGGTGTGTGGTGCAGTTTGCCCAGAGGGATAGTGGATGTCCTGTCCCTGAAAGTGTCCAAGGCCAGGTTGGATGGGCTTGGAGCAACCTGGGCTAGTGGAAGGTGTCCCTGCCCATTTCAGGGGGTGGAATGAGATGAGCTTTGAGGTCACTTTCAACCCAAACCATTCTGTGTTTCTATAACATTGCTCTGGGTCACCCCTGTGCAGGTTGTTCTGGCTGCAGCAATTTCCTCTTGCATAGAAAAGCATTTCTGGGGAATGGTCCCACTAACCCCAAGGGCTCTGTAATATGATTTTGGATCATTTTTCTTATCATCAGGAACTTAAAGCACACCTCAGGCTGTAACTTGCAAGAGAGGGAATGAAAGAATGAAAAAGGGAGGGAGGGAAGTGGGATGGTAAAGAGAGAAGGAGGGAAGAAATTAAGAGAAAAATACTGAGCAGAGAGTGTGTAGTTGGCCCTGTAACCTCTCACAGGCAACTTTGATAATCTGCATACAGCAATTTATCAGTAGTTAAGAAGGAAGGAACAGAAACATGTTCCTCTCCACCCCTTTGAACGGTGCAAAGTAAAACTGACAGAAGGTGGCATTGCTTTAAAGTATTTAAATACTTTCGTCCTGGTTAAAGCAAGAAGGAAAATTTTTGCTGTCATAAAACATTTGCTGAAATATTAAGATTCTCCACTTTTTAATTAATTAAAAAATAACTCTGTGTGATGGCTGGAACCAGCCAACCAGCCTTTACAAATTGTTTCCTCAGGCTCAGTCTGACCCAGAGAGGCTGAGTGATCTCATGGATAAATCCCAGACCTTTATTCAGTTGTATCCAGCTGATGCTTCATGGGTTTTTATTCCCAATATTTCCTAATTAGTCTAGCTTTGCTCTTAGTGAGCCAAACTCTGTCAACAGCTGGCTAGGACCAACATGGAGTGGGTTTGTCCTTCTTGTCCTTCATGGGGTTTCCCTAACTTGGGCCTATTTGTGTTTAAAGGCACTTCTGGACTAAATTGTTATGGTGCAGTTGCAACTATCAAAATTTACAGCCTGGCGATGCTTAGACGGAAATGATCCTACAAAGGTAAAGGTTTGTTCTTATAAGGAGCAATATTCCCAGATTTGAGGGTTGGAACACCCTTTATGCTTCATCATCAGAAGGGAAAAACTGCTGAAAACTGGTGTGTGTCTATGTAAAAAATCTGTTTGTTGAGTTTTTTCTCCTTTTTGTTAAAAACAGAAACAAACTTGTTTCCTGCTGAGCAAGCCAGAAAAGCAAACCAAATAAAAAGATATCAAAACAAACCCAGCCCTACCCTCCCCCCCAAAAAAACCCAGCCCAAACTCTAGATCTCCAGAACTGCACTAAGCTCCCCTGGGGCTGTCCTAAGGACAGCTGAGCTTTGCCAAACTCACATGCACATCACAGGAGGGCTGAAGAGAAATCCTAAAAGAACACACCAGGAGGAGCTGTTTTTCTCCATGAAATCCACACCCTGAGAGATTTCAGACTTGCAAGAATTTCATTGAGCAGTAACAAACCTGGAGTCCTTTTCCCAGTGGCTGTTCACTAACCTGAGCAGATATATCAATGAGTTTGGGGAGATTCAGTTGGCTTCCTTCTTCTGTCTTCAAGTAATCCAGCAAACACCCTGCAAAAGAGGAGACACTGCTGGAACTCTACTGAATAAGTCACTACATTTGTTTTCCCTGGTGCTTTCCAGAATACAGGCAACAAATCTGCCTGCATCCTAGAGAAAATCCAAGGAATCAGAGATCAGAGTGGGTGTCTGCTGGAGCATCTTCCATTAGAAAAGTCCCCAAACTCAGCTCAGTTTCCCCTCTGTTTTGCACAGACCTTTTGCAAACCGCTGGGCATTCATCACTCAAATCCTTATAGACAAGAGGGGCAAAATAAGGGACAATTTCACCATGAGGAGAGTTAAAATCTGTAACAAATTTGCAGTAGGGACAGTAGAGATGAGAACTTTAAATACTCTTCAGACAGAGCATCACCATCATTTGAAGTAGCTTTTTTCATCACTCAGAAAGTCTCTTTTGGATCTCTTAGTCCTGCTTACAGACTTGGTACAAAACCCTCCTCCAAAGAATTCAGTGAGGCTTTTTACCATTGGCCATGTACTCTGTCACAATGTAGATGGGCTGCTTGGTGACCACTGCGTATAACCGGACCAGTTTGTTATGCTGGAGCTTCTTCATCAAGTTTGCCTCTGCCAAGAAGGCATCAGGATCCATGCTGCCCTCCTTCATGGTCTTCACAGCCACCTTCATGTTGTTCTTGTAATAGCCTGCAGACAGATAATGATTCAGTTTGGAATTTTGGGCTCTGTGGGCTCTACCAGGCTGTGCAATAAGGAGGAGAGCTCATGGATCAAGGAGCAGAAAACCACAGCAACAGCTTGAATGTCTCAGAAAGGAACAGGTGGTAAATCCCAGTGCCAGCAGGTATGACAGGAGAAGGGAGACACAACTGCCAATCCACGTGGTTGCATCAGGGATCATCCCTGCTCTGGGTGGTGCACTCCCCTGGAATGAGCTCATCCTCACACAGTCCTCCCAGCCCTGCAGGCTCTTTCTGGGTGAAACCCCTGGGGCCTCCCACCAGCTAGGCTCTCAAATGATCCAAATGCCATGAAAAAAGGCAGGATTCTGCAGTCTGGACATAACTCAGCCTGGTCCTGTCCACAATCTCAATTGCCAAGGCAACCAGTAACCACAAAGGGGACAGCAAAGGAAGCTGAGCTCACTCCACTTCCCCTCCCACTGATTAGCAGTGGGCAGGAAGGCATGAGGGATTCAGATCTGGGTTATAAAGTGGAACAGAGAGGCACAAAAAATGGGAAAACGTCACCCAGGTACCGTGTTGTGTGTGACTTAGGATCCTACAGCCATGCCCAGGATTCATAGGAAGAATAAGAGCATTTTTCAGGACATGAGTATGTAGTTACTTCCACACCCACCACACATACCCAGCTTGTGAAACCCTTGCTCAGCCACTGATCTGTGCAAACACAAGCTGTCCAGTCCATCTCAGGCATACAGCATCTCCTGCTGTGTGTATCCCCACAAACATGTGTCCATACTTAAGGATTCCCACTCCCAGAATAGCATTGTCTTAGGAAAAGAGGGCTTTCTGTCTCCTCTCTTTATATTTCTCCCCTGGAATTGGGGAAAATATACTCACCCATCCACACTTCCCCAAACTGCCCACTGCCCAACTTCTTCACAAGCTTCAGGGACTCCCGTGGGATCTCCCATTCATCCTGTGCCCAGGGTCTCTGGGGCACCAGGGATGTGCAGGGAGCTGTGAGGCGCTGGCACAGGCCATCTCCTCTCTCTGTGTGAAGATGAAGCACAGGACAGTTCAGTGGGATGGCAGAGCTCCTCCTCCTCCTCCTCCATCTACACATGCCAGGAAACCTCCCCAACCACACAGGGCAGTGGTAGAGTCCTCACCCCTGAGAGATTTAAAATCTGTGTGGATGTGGCAGTTGGGGACATGGGTCAGTGGTGGCCTTGGCAGTGCTGGGGGAATGATAGGACTAGATCTTAGAGGGCTTTTCCAACCTTAATAGTTCTATGATTACATGAAATGTTTCAGTCACAGGGATCTAGGCACCCAAAATGGACCCCATGAAATGAAAAAGTTCAAAGGGAGCCACAGAGGAGCAAATTATCCTGCCCACTTAGGCCAAGCCCTGCTTCCCAAGCATCCCTCCTGCATGTCCCAACAGCATTCATCTCTTTCCTTTCCATATGGGAGACACTCCCTGATTTTAGGGCTGTGGGCAGAGCTCACTGTGCATTTCCCTAGGATGAAAACCAGGATATGGGTGTCCAAATTCTACTTGTAGGAACACACCTGTCCCGTGACAGTGGGTGGAGCAGAAGTGGTGTCTCATAAGCCTCTCCTCCCTCTGTGCCCAGTTTCTTCTAGGACACAAATCCATTAGGGAAGGCGCACAACTTACGGCTGTAATGCTGGATGAGCTCTGGCAGGCTGGAGAAAGTCATCCTGGGGGAGATGTAATACCCCCCTCCATCCAAGGAGCGGATCCTGTAGTGTTTGATGATGTCCCCCTGGGCAGAGTTGCTGTCTCTCACAGACAAGGAATAGGCACCTGGAGAATGAGCAGAAGGAACTGTGAGGACAACCAATGCCCTCATCAGGGACCAGCTACCTCCTCTTTCCTCAGCTGTCTAAAGCTGCAGACACCCCTCCTAGCTCTTGCTGATGCCTTGTCAGGTCTTCAAAGCCACACACTTCCCTCTCTCCAAGGCAAGTGGAGAGGATAAAGGTTCATCAGAATTCGGCTGGTCCTGTCAAGGCTTTGTTTAGTAAGAGCTGCCTATGCCATGGCCAACAACCCCATGGAAGCACTACTGGAATCAATGGCACATCTCCAGACAGAGCAGTCAGATGCTCCTTAGTTCATGATGGTCTTTTCACAGCTCCACATCTCACATCTGAGCCCTCTGAACCCCAGCACCTCACAGAATCATGAAACCACAGAATGGTTTGGGTTGGAAGAGACCTTAAAGATTGTCTAGTTCTGCCTCCCTGCCATGGGCAGGGACACCTTCTACTAGCCCAGGTTGCTCCAAGCCCCATCCAACCTGGCCTGGAACACTTTCAGGGATGGGACAATCACAGCTCCTCTGTTCCAGGGCCTCACCACCCTCACAGGGAAGAATTTATTCCCAATATCTAACCTAACCTCTCCTCTTAACACTGTGAAGCCAATTAAAGCCCTTTTCAACTGAATGAAAAAAGTGACTGCAGTCACACCAGTCTGTACAAAGACAGGACTGAGAAGGAGCTGGACCACCCCACCAACACAACTGGAGTTTTGGTGGGAGAAATAAGGTCAAGAAAAATGTGTTCCATCTCAGCATTGCCCAAGGTGCCTGTGTTTCTGTCATCCCTTATAAACCTTGTGCCAAGGTCAGTGGTTTAGCTGGGAGGTACAGAGGGGAGGTTCAGGAGAATTGTCTTGTTCTCCCACAAACTTGTAACTGTGGCCAAGTCACATCTGGAATCACGTGCCTTTTAACCTCAAGGGAGCTGCTCAGCAATCCACTGCTCCAACCTGCCATTCTCTCCGTGAGAATCTAAGCCATGGGGCTATTTTTCAGTGCACAAAAGCATCACTAGATGTTGCTGCTGAGCAAAACTCCCAGCCTGTGTCAGAGTGATCAGATACAGCCTAAGCAGTGGGTTTTTCCCTTTGTCTGGATCATATTTCCGGAGTAAGTTGTTACAAGCCGGGCTGTTTTCAGTCTAGTACATCACCCTGGGTTGACAGACTGCCTGTTTTAATGTCTGCAAAGGCAAGCCTATATATGTTTAAAACAGTGGATCTGTCATGCAGGATCACAAGCAGAAGCAGGGCTGTCCACAGTGACTCTGAAACCCTAATCCTGCATGGGAGGGGAAAGTTTACTAACATGACACACTCACTGGCTGCTGTTTCTCCCTCCCAGCACCAGCAGTTCCCTGCACTGTGCCTGGGAACCATTAGCATTTATAAAAAGCAGCAGAAGAAAACCTCCTCTGTGGGTATTTGCTCTGTTGCAGTGGTGATAAACTTTTACAAGCTGAGTTTGGGAGAGTCTAGAATTTTTCCAAGTGCCAGGAATCACTGTGATGGGACTCCCTTCCTGCAGAGACCAGACTACAAGATCTGGTGGCATAAAGCTCATGGAAAAACTGCTGGGTTAAATGCAGAGCAAGAGAATCTTAAATTGAAAGAGCACTCTTCTGAAACTCTTTCCCTCACCCTGAGCATCAGGCAGAAGACAGACTGAGAAGCCCTTTTGGTTCTATCAGTCCTGAAGCTGAACAACTGAGAAACAGCCCTGGAACATCTTCTACAGGGCAATAAAACCTCAAAGGAAGGGCAAAGGAATAGCTTATTTTTTTCAGGATACGTCTTAGCCACCAAACTTCACTACACAGCGCAGGATGTTTTCCCAAGGAGTGACTTTTGGTCCCTGGTGGGTGCAGAGAGGTGTTCCTGGGAATTGTCTGCAGTGCAGGGCAGCACAAGTCCTGCTGGAGTTTGAGAGCCACATTCCCACTCCTTAGTACTTGGCCTCAGACCATCTCTGGCTCCTCTGTGGTACTCATGTGGCCCTAAGTTCCAAAATAATGGTAATAAACTTTAAGGTCAAAGGTTGGACTTGATGATCCTCGAAGTGTTTTCCAACCTGAATGATTCTGTGATTCTGTGAAGAAGAAGAATACAAGAAGACAACACCTATATATCATCATCGTCGTCATCATTATTATTACTACTATTATGTCTACTACTGTTATTACTATTATTAACTTCTATTCCTGCTGCTGAGGAGGATGCTGCTGCTGTCTTCATTTCAAAGACATTGAAATACTGTGCAGTCCAGGCTGCAGCCCATCAGAGCAGGGCTCACATGGCTCAAGTCCAAGAGGGTGCTTTGCAGGGCTGGGACACGGCTTGGGGTTTGTGGGACTGCTCAGGGAAGGAGCCAAACATGGTGTAAATGCAGCTGCACTGACAACAGACAATCCTGCAGAAGGGAGCCCAGGAATTAATGACTAACGTGTCTGCAAGTGGTGCCTGGGGGCCAAGAGTCAGCAGAGACCCGCTCTGTTTGTTAGTGGGGTGCACCCCAAATACTTTCTCTCCTGCAGGACCTGCTTTCCAGACCCCATTGACTCTTTAAACTCTCCTGCATCTTTCAAACCATGACAGGGCCAATCTCTCAGCTTCCTCCTATCAGTGTTAATCTTTCCCCTGTCATTAGAGCCATTACTGTATTTCACCCCAAGTCACAATTTAGTTACTGGAGTGAGTGTGGCAGAGCTTCCCTGTCATTCTCCATGACTGGTTACTGTTCCCTTGGGAACTGCTGTGCAAAGGCAAAGCACTGAGGCTGAAAAGCTTCAATTCTCTTGTCATAGAATCACGGAATGGTTTGGGTTGGAAGGGACCCCAAAGCTCATCTCATTCCAACCCCCTGCCATGGACAGGGACATCTTCTACTAGCCCAGGTTGCTCAATGCCCCATGAGCACACCTATATCTTGCCCTGGGAAGCTCTGGCTGTCAGACCCTCCTGCTCCAAATCTGGGATCTCCAAACCATCCTGCAAGGCTGCTCAGGTCCTTTCTGTTCAAAGCTTCGTAATGAAAGGAGCAGCAGAAAATGTAAAGGCTGAGTTTCAACTTCACATCCCACGTGGGGCTGATTTTGTCACCCAAACATGGATGTTTGGTACCATTCCAGGTGCTCTGGTACAATGAGGGTGGTGAGACCGTGGCACAGGCTGCACAGAGAAGCTGTGGCTGCCCCATCCCTGGAAGTGTCCAAGGCCAGGTTGGACGGGGCTCAGAGCAACCTGGGATAGTGAAAGAAGACCCTGCTTCCTGCAGAGGGTTTGGACTAGATGACCTTTAAAGACCCCTTCCAACCCAAACCATTCTATGATTCTGTGATCTGCATGGGTTTGGCACATATGGTTCAAAACCCCACCTCCTTGTGGAGCATCTGGAGAAGGCTCTAAGATGCTCAGGATTTGACAATCAAATCAAGCCCCACCAGCTACAGTGGGAGCTCAGGCTGTTGAACCTATGTTTTGCTGCCTGCATCAGACTGAGTCCCACCACACGTGGCATCTTCATCTCCTATAGCTCTATCAGCCTCCTAACTCCTTCCTGATGGGAATCCAGAAGCTCAGCTGGATGCAGTGGCTGAGCTCAGCAAGGTCCCTCCTGCTGGGAGCACAGACCCAACAGTCCTACTGTGAGCCAGGAGCTCGTGACTCGGCACAGCTGTGGGAATGTGCTCCTGCAGTCTTTGGAATGATTGTTACTTCAGGGGGACATTGGTTTATTTGCAGCAGCTTCAGCATAGCTGGTGCTCCACCAATGGTTTCACAATTCCCAAATGTCAGAAGTCTCTTGGTCTGTTCAGCCTGAAGGAGACAGAGGGCAGAGCTCACTGCAGTTCAACTTCCTCATGAGGGGAAGAGGAGGGGCAGGCACTGATCTCTGCTCTGTGACCAGTGCCAGGACCCCAGGGAATGGCCTGAAGTTGTGCCATGGGAGGTTTAGGCCGGATATTAGAAAGAGGGTTTTCCCCAGAGGGTGGTTGGGCACTGAACAGGCTCCCCACGGCAGTGGGCACAGCACCAAGGCTGACAGAGCTCAGGAAGTGTTTGGATGATACTCTCACGCACATGAGGTGACTCTTGGGAATGGTCCTGTGCAGGGCTGAGGGGTGGACTTGATGGATCCCTTCCAACTCAGCCTGTTCTGTGATTCAGTGTCTACTGGTGTGCTTCCCACACTGTCTCCATCTTCCCACCTTCCCAGGATGCTGAATGTGCCTTTCACAGACTCTGCAAAATGTTTGCCCCCAGGTTTGCAGAGTTTCTGTGTCTTAAACCATGACCAAACTGGACTCTGCCTAGGATGGGCTGGCAGAGTGCAGAATCCATCCTGCTGGGCCTGAGACAGCCCAGTGTGAGACAATCCCCTTCCAGTTTAAGCAGCTGAAGGGGATTAGCTCAACCCAGTGCTCAACACTGAAGGTCCAGTTTTGCTGGTGATGTGCAAAGTGAACAAAAACACACATCATGGGGAAGGAAAACAGAAAGAACCTGTGGGGCTCAAAGGGCAGGGCTAATTCCATGACATTGCTCTGGACATCTCTTGCTGGGTCACAGGGTCCTTTACGTTAGGGAACTGAGCTTCACAGCACATTTGGAGATGCAGGGCTTTCTTTCTCCCCTTCTCTTTAGAGAGGAGGAAACTTTGGCTAAGATGGATCAAAGGGTGTCACCATGACCATTCAGGCAGCCTAAAGCAGAGGGTGCTCAGGTAGAAGCTGAAAGCACAGGGTGATTCAGAGGATGGGGTGTTTGAAGGAACAACAGCCATGTTTTGGAGTAAATAAAGGGCACAGGTTTCAGAGCAGAAGCTGATCTCTGAGCATGGAGTGGAACCCACTACATCTGCTAATGCAGAATATCACACAGCCCCATGTCCTAGACAGCAGAGACAGAGTATTAAGGATCTGGTTATTTCTTCTTCAAACTCAGGATTCCACCACCTCTGTCTGAGCCCTGTGTGACTGAGACACACCCACTCCCCAGAGGATTGCAGGGAATTATTCCATCCTGTGTTTGCAGCTCGTGGCAGGCAGAAATCTGGGCCAATTGTCCTGAGAAAGTGTAGGGAAAGATCTGATCCCATCCATGTGTGGCATCTAGAGACACCGCAAAGACCAGGACCATGTGTGAGCATCTCACTCCTTCCCAGACCTTCAGATACAACACATGAGTGTTTGTTGGGCTTGTCAATGGCAGATGTGTTGCTCCCTGCCCTTCCTGGGTGCAATGCCAACTTCCCAAATATCCCAGCAAACCAAGGCAGAGTGGGAAGGGCATAAACAGAAGAGCAGCAAGTGGTGACTAGTCAAAACCTGAGCATTGCCAAGGCACTACAAAGGTAGCAGGAAGACCAAGATACAACAGAACAAGTAACCTGTAAATGAAAAGCCTAAAAACAAGTCTCTTCAATGTTTCCTGACCTGAGTCTTCCTTAAAAATTCTGAAAGCTGCAAATCCTCATGGGAAGCAACCCTCCTGCTTGGCTTCAGCTCGGCAGGGATGGGTGGAGGTGAGCCCAGGCATGGGACAGAGGGGAAAATGCCAGGTAGGATGCCATGGTGCTAACTCTGGTGGCTCAGGGAGGCAGATACAGGACATGAGATTCCAGCTGCCTCATCCAGACTCTGGCATTATTTAATTTGCTGGTAATGATGTGTCCATGGTGGAAGGAACAGAGGGAACTCCCAGGTGAACAGGAGAAAATAGATACAAGAAAGGAAATAGGAGAAGCTACAGAAGGCAAGAGCCAGGTGTAAGATGGATAATCCTGTCTGTTTCTTCCTGCTCCTACTGTTTGGCCTGGGCCTTGTAGAAGTGTTTGAGAAGCAAGTCAAGGAAAAGAAGGCCACATATTAGTTCAGATGGATGCTCCAACTTTACTGATCAAGTCACAGCTGGACTCGATGATCTGGGAGGTTTTTCCAACCTAAACAATTTTATTATTCTAAATAATAAAGGAAGACATAAACCACCTTTTTCCATGTGTCAAGGAAAGAGTCCTGTCAAGGGAAGAGTCCTTCACAGCAAAGAAATTAAATCACAGCTAGAAATACTTTCCTGAACTATTGTATGGATTTGGTTCAGAGCAGAACCCATGGGACCACCACAAGCATCATTTCCTCCACCTAAACATACATGCTGGCTCCGAGGAAGCAAGGAGGAAAAAATCAGGAAAGAAACGATATGAAATTCCCATGGGACAACCCAAACTAACTCCCAGACTCTACAAATTAAGAGCACAGAATATGGAAATTGCAATTATATGATTAAGTATTATGATTAATAAGTATACCCACTGCCCAAGGGAAGTGAGCACAATGCTCTGCCCTTTCCATCCTTCCGTGTCTTCAAAAGTCAAACATGTTCATATAAAAAGGGGTGAATCCACTTTTCCTGCTCAAGTCAGACTCCTAAAAATGACAGTTTGCATCAACTCCCTCTGCCACAGTCTCTCAGGAAAAACATGCTTTCCCTGGCAGAATATTTCACAAAAAACTTTTCCCAAATTTCTCCAGGTTTCTATTGAAAACAGGAGAAACACTTCTTCAAGAGTGTGTAGAAGTATCTCCTTTATCCAAAAAAAAAATTGGAACATTTCCTTGGAAAGAGATGGAAAAGAAAACCCCTACACATTGTTTTGGAAAATCTTTCCTGCCTATTTGTGTTCCAGTGTCTCTGCCATGAATGTGGTGGTAAAAGCCACCCTTCCCACAGCCAGAAGGACAAAAATGAGTGGCATCATGAGCAAACCTTTGCCCTCCAAACCCCCATCTCACTACTATAGCCTTGCTGAGTCTCGGAATTACTGTTTCAAAGTTCTCCTTCACCCAGACAGATCCAAGAAGCTCTGACACAGCTGGACTTTGCAGCTCAGGTGTGGCAGGTTTTCCAAGCCCTGGCAATAACCAGGAGCTGCCTTTGCTCTGAAGGCCTCACCTTGGCTGGTTTCACTCTCTCGGACAAGGAAAGAGCCAGCTTTGTTACCAGAAGACAAGAGCAGCCGTTCAGCATCTTTTCTGCTCAGAGTTCGAAAATACCACCTGGGAGAGAGAGAAGGCAAAATCATCACTGGAAAAGGAAAAGCTCTTAAAAAAAAAAAGAATTATATCGAGTTAGTTCTTTGTTGTTATTGTTGTTGCTTTTTGTTTTGTTTTGTTTTAGGGGGGTTTATTGTGCCATTACATTGTGAAACTCAGGGTTATTTTTATCAGCAAATAGAGTTTTTTATCTACTGACAAATGACAGTAATGGACTGGTTTTGGTAGCTACCACCACATTTTGGTCACTTTGGTCTTGTTTCACAACCTGGAAATTCAGACAGAGCAGGGAGTAGATGGGATCTGCAGGACCCTGTACACAACAGAAGTGTAAGTTTGGATACAGAGAACTTTGATGTCTCGACCACATTTCTGTGTGCTGCTAAATAGTTGCTGAATTCAGTGATGGTTTGGTCTGAACCATGGTTCAGTCAGGCAGGACTGATCATTTATGGCAGAATGACATAAAGGAGGATAAGTCATGGAAGAAAAATTCTTATGCTGCTGTATTATAGACATAGTAAACTCTTTTGACTCAAATCTTTCTTCCATCTTCCTTGCAGGGTGGCTGCATCTGGGCTAATGAAAAAACCTGTGGGTCTGGGCACTGCACTCAGGTGTCTGCCCTGATAAATTTTTGGCATGATCCCTGGCACCTCCAAGACCTGGATCAAGGCACCCCATCCAGAAGGAATCCCAGTTTACATATGGATACCCTCTTGAAGGCGGAGGAGGTTTAACACTGTGTGGGGGTGGATTGGCCCAGCAGGACCAGAAAATGATCCCTGGCACTGCTAATTTTCCAGTGCAAACACATCCTTTATGTTCTCTCCCCCGCATCCTTGTTTTCCACCATGGGTGCAATCAGTGGGACAAGAGTCTTTGCCAGATTTCTCCCCATAACAACATCATCCCTTCTCATCCCTTCTCCACACCCCTACAGTGCTTAAAACTTCTCCTGAACTTTTTGGCAGTGCTGTTTGGGATGATGAAAGACCTCTCGCCATCCAGCCCAGCAGTGACCTCTTCCTGCCATCCATCAAGTAAGCTCTTCCTGTAGCTTGGTGAGAGACAGGGCACTGCTCCAGGGTTCATAAGCTTTCACACTTACTTTTCCTCTTCCAAGCTGTCCACCTGTGCAACGAAGTTGCTGGGGATGTAGCCTTTCCTCCCACTGCTGAGGGACTTTGCCAGCCACCAGTCCCCATCGCTGCAAAGGGATTAGAGCAAAGAATGTGAGCGCCCAGAGGAGGCTTCAGGACAAGGTGAGGCTCTGAGGACATGGATTGTGGGGGTTAGAGCATTGCAAGTAGACTAGAGCTCCTTAATCCACTCTACAGTTCCCTCTAGGTTCCCTAGGACCCCCACCAGGCTGAAGGCTGTTGGCATCTCAGGGACTTCTGGAGGTGACAGTCTCTTTCTACAGAATGACCACAGACCTTTGCTACGCACCTCAAGTGAGAGGAGGGAGATCTGGGTTACTGTGGGTTTGTCTTATGCAAAAAGGGGGGCCTTTTTGCTCCTTCCTTTGTCTGCCAGACACCTTACTTTGCTCACACTGCTGGCTGAGGCACAGCCATCACCAAAGGCCATCCCCACGTCATGGGCTCTCTATCTCTCTGCCCCTGGGTCCCAGCCCACAGAGTCTGTGTGAGAAATGTCACCTCTGGAGGCCACCCCACAGAGCAGTGAGGGATTGAGCAGCCCTACAAGGTCTGGGGGAACCAAGCCCACCTCTGCCCTGTTATGGAGTGGGTCTCTTCTCTGTGAGTTTGACAAGAAGTTGAAATGGAAACCACACATCTCTCTGGCTCGATTCTGTCCTTTCCTCTGACTACACCCAACCCACATCCTTTGCAAAAGCACACTCAGCACAAAATATGAAACAGGACAGGAGCTATTTTTTTTTTGGTTGTTGTTATTTATGCTGCCTCTGCACCCCCAGGCACTGATAGCAAGGAAGGACCCAGTACTGTCCAGGCAATGACATGATGCAACCTCAGAGTATCTGTGACCCATGGAAGTGTCACCTTCCCCACCTTGCAGAGAGAGGAGGGTACCTACAGGCACACTCTGGAGCAAAGCTCAGCTCTGACGAGCTGCAAATTGGTGTCTGATCCCAAGGTTCCCCCTTTCCCAGTTTCACCACGCTCATCTTTGAGCTTCCTTCTAGAAGAAGTCACTTACTTGGAGAGGATTTGGAGTTTCTCCCCCTTGACCAGCTCCAGGTCACGGTCACTTGAGGCAGGAAAATCGTACAGTGCAATCACAACTAAGTTATCTGAAAGAAGGATTAACACCATTGAATCCAGCCTGTTCCCTGCTGGGGGGTGATGCACACCTGGGTGTATGGTGGGGCATTTCACTCCCCCAACCATGGGGGTCTGTCACCCCCACTCTCCCCCAAATCCAACCTTTGCACCAACCCGGCTTGCCTGCTCACCACAACCTCTGCTCAGGGATTAACTCTCATCCACCAAAAAGTTTCCTGTGGATTTGTTTTTAAGGCACTCCAGACTCCCCCAGTCACAAAACACAGCATGACATCAAGAAAAAAGGGGTTTTGCAGAATAAAAAGGGTCATAAACAACCTGTCAGTGTTTGGCCCGAGTTTTACATGGCAGTAAATGAAAACTGCTGGAGAGATATTTCCCAGCGTGGCTCTGGAATTTGACTCAACACAATGAGGATTTCTTGATTGAAAAAGGTATAAAGTCATTTCAGTTTCTGTTATTTGGGCCCATTTCTAGGATTTAACTCTCCCTCCAGATGCTCTGGGCTCAGCCAATGTCTTGCCATCCCTCTTGCACACTATTCCTTGCAGATCATGCAGTGAATCAGAGAACCACAGAATGGTTTGGGTTGGAAGGGACCTTAAGGATCATCCAGTTTCAACTCTTCAGCATGGGCAGAGACACCTTCCACTAGCCCAGGTTGCTCCAAGCCCCTTCCAAACTGGCCTTGAACACTTGCAGGGATGGGGCAGCCACAGCTTCTCTGGGCAACCTGTGCCAGGGCCTCACCACCCTCTGGGTAAAGAATTTATTCCTGAATTTAATCCAAACAGGCCTTCTTTCAGTTTAAAACTGTTGCCCCTTTTCCTGCCACACCTGCCTGTATAAAAAGTCCCTCTCCCTCCTTTTTATAAGGCACTTCTCCTTTAGGCACTGGAAGGGGCTGTAAGATCTCCCTGGAACCTTCTCTTCTCCAGGAGGAACCACCCAGCTCTCTCAGCCTGTCTCCATAGCAGAGCTGCTCCAAAGGTGTCCCTACAATTAGGTCCCTCTGCTGCTTTCAGCCCAGCACCTCTGAAGCTCCACCCAGCTGTAATTCCCATGGGGGTGGGGGATGCTCCAGGATCCCCTTCCCTTTGCCTGGCCCTGATGAACTTGAGATGCTCCAAACCACAAAACCCGTGCTCTGTGTCTCCCATTTTGCTTACAACCCATCTGGACCGGGACCTGAATTTTGGCACCCCGTGCATGTGCCACGATGTTCTGAGCCAGCCTGGGGCAGAGCTGGGGGTGTGGGTGGAGCCGAGTGGTTCGGTTTGCACGCCCGGGTTGTGCCGGGGCTGCTCTCAGAGAGGCTGTGGAGCTGCTCACGGGTGCGCTCGAAGCTGCTGAAGCAGAAAGGAGCAGCTATTTTGGGGCAGATCAGCGTTTTTAAAGAGGATCAGCACATGCTTGAGAACATAAATATCAAGAATAAACACTGTGATGACAAAGGAAAGGAAAAGAAAGGGATGAGAAGGAGAAAATAAGAAAAAGAAGAATGAGAAGATGGAAAAGGAGAAGAAAAAAAAGAAAAAAATGAGAAAAGGAAAATGGGAAGAAAAAATGAGAGAAGGAAAAGGAGAATAAAGAAAAGAAGAAGAAAAAGAAGAACAAGAAAGAGAAAAAGAAGAAGAACGAGAAGGACAATGAGAAGAAGAAGAAAAGGAAAGGAAAAAAGAATAAAAGTGCAAGGAAAAGGGAAAAGGAAAAAGAAAGGAAAAAAGGGAGGGGANGGAGAGGAGAGGAGAGGAGATTCGAGGAGAGGAAAAAGAGAAAAAAAAGAAAAATACTAAAAAAAAAAAGAAGAGAGGAATGATTGCTGCAGGAAGGCTTTAGCTTGTACTCAGCCTAATTAATGCTCCCAGAGCCATGGCCAGCCTATTATTAGCATTTTTCAAAGCAGCCTGTCAAGCCACAGTCTCTGTGTGACCTTTTCAAATAGTGCCACCAGCAAGAGAGCCAGACTGGCCCTTTGTCACCACAGGATAACGTGTCTCTGGGGCAGCCTGGGGTTTGTGTCTGTGCAAGGTTGGCTGCTGCTCCGCTGGCGATTTGTTAGGGAGGAGAAAGGGTCAGTGTGGGAGGAAATGCAGCTTTGTAAACAAAGCCCTGAGCTGTCCCCTTCAGGCTTCGCAGAAGGAACTCTGAGATCCATGAGAGGTTTCAGCAGAGCCTCACTCTCTCCTAGTAAGGGAAAGGGATGATCAGTCATGAGGGAGAATGCTTTGAAGTCTTGAAATAACTCACACAGTTGGGGACTTCCCCTTGAGGGATCTCGAATTAGCAACGCACCCAAACTCCTGCTGCCTCCTTGAGACAGTTGTTATCACACAGCTTCTCTGACATGAAAGGTCTGGGGGCATGTGCCTACTGTGAGGTGTCCACAGTGAGCCTGCTGATCCACACACACCATCCTGATCCTCTTGAAAGGAAAACAATGCAGGGATCACACTTGTGCTTTGAAAAACAGGAGCAAATTTGCAAGGATCTTCAAGCCCAGAGTGGCTGTGGAGTCCAGAAAGTGAAAATGTGGCGGTGATCTTGAAGCAGCTGACATAAGTGCAAATAAATGACATTTAAAAAAACAAATAAAAAGGAGAGATAGGAAAGAAAAAGAGCAAATACAGCAAGGACAAAAAGGTTTTATATGATGGAAAAACACTATAATCACCTCTTATCCCCTTCTCAAAACAGAAGTTGAGAAACACTGCACACTGAAGTGAGCCAGAAGAAAAGCTCTCTGTGCCAGAGCCAGCAAGACTTGACATCTCATGATGAAAGTGACTCTTCCTGTGTCTGAGCCCATCACCCTCCTGAGAAAACAGTGCTGATAACACTTTCTTGGCCTGTTTGATCCAGGCAGGCCATGAGTGACTCCACAGCAAGAGAAGCCGTCGGGGCTGCGAGGAGCGACTGCTTTGCAGATAATGCTCTGAGCCCCGAGACTTTGATTGTGGGCCAAATCCATCCTGGCTCAGAGCTGCTGTCAGGAGAGTCTGATACCAGCTCAGTTTGCATGGGCTGAGTGCCAGTTTAGTGTCTTAAGAGGAAGCATTCAGCCAGTCCTCCCATCACTGTCCTGTCACGAATGGAAGGTCTTTGCAACCATGTAATGGCCACAGAGCCAGGCTGAGACTGTGCCAGGGTGCCCCAGAGGATCATCCATGGGTTTAGAGACGTTCTAGGATGGTCATGGCATAAGTGACAACTCGCAGTACATGTGTTGGCCAGCTGGGTGCACTGAACTATGAGATACTGTTGCTGAAAAAGGGTCCAGCTTTCCACATCAGCATGGCATGAGCTGGTTGGAATCACAGAATCATTAGAGTTGGAAAAGCCCTCTAAGATCATCAAGTCCAACCATTCCCTCAGTGCTGCCAAGCCCACCACTAAGCCACCTGCCCAAGTGCCACATCTACACAGCTTTTAAATCTCCCCAGGGATAAGGACTCCAATGATTCATAACCCTCGTTGTGAAGAAATTTTTCCTAATAATCAATTTAAACCTCACCTGGTGCAACTTGAAGTCATTTCCTCTCCTCCTGTCCCTTGTTCCCTGGGAGCAGAGCCCAACCACCCCCTGCTCCCCACTCCTGTCAGGGAGTTGCAGAGAGCCAGAAGGTCCCTCCTGAGCCTCCTTTTCTCCAGGCTGAGCCCCCACCAGTGCCCTGAGCTGCTTCTCATCAGACTTTTCTCCAGACCATGGTAAAGTTGTGCTAGAAAAGGATGCCTTCAAAACACACACTCCTGCTGCTGTCACCAAGAGAAACACCAGGAGGTCCCATCAGTGGAGATGAAGAAAACCACAAACTGGGACTGTTGGATCTCCCAAATGATCAGCAAGCCCAGGTGTGACAGCACAGGAGATGTTTGGTGGGATATCCAGGCCTGCACTGCCAGAGAGCTCGCTCTCAAATACCTTTCTGCCTTGTGTTTTGACACAGTGAATGTTTCTGCAGATAATTTCTGCTTTCCTCATAAAATCATATCAGACACAACCCCCTTTTTTTCATTAGAAAATCTGAACATTTGGGGGAGTTGCCTCTCGTCTTCATTTCCCCTCTTGCTTATGATTGGCAGTGCCCATTTTTGATGAGAAGTTTTCATTTCTCATTGACAGATCAGCCTTTTCAGTAGAAACAACCCTTCCTTTTCCCAGTCAAACCCATGTCTCCGACAGCATTCCTTTTGAACTCAGAATCATATTCAAGGAACAACAGGAAAAATAACTATGAGTTTCAATGTTAACCTTGAGATACCTCAAAAGACCACAAGTTCCTCAGCATGCTAAACTCCCATCCCCTGAAATTCAGTCCTATTCATAGTATGGTTTGCAAAAAGCAGGTGGAGAGGTGGAATAAATTGCAGTTCCTCATCGGAAGAAACAACCTTGCAGAGACCAAGTCTTTGTGCAGTCACAGGTTGTTGTGATGCCTGAGGACAAGCACCCCAAACAACCATCTCTCTCCATCAGTAGGACTTAAATCCAGCTGTGAGCAGCTGGCAGGGCAAGGGCAGGGATTATTCTACCTGCTTTCTGTGTTTTATCTACCCAAGGAGCAGCCATGGGACTGTTGGGTTTTAGGCCCACCATCATAGGACAGGACTGTGCTGGACTGGAGGTTTTAGAAGTGCAGAATTAAGGTCTTGAGTCCATGGAGACCCAGAACCAGCCTTAAAAAACACTGGGATTGCTTAAGGAACTGTGTGAAAAAGAGGAACAGACACACCCAAGTGAAAAGTGGATTGGTGATGCCACACACGGCACATTGAATCCAGAGTTATGCAGCCCTTGCCTGCCTTTGTGTTACTTCCATTAGGGGAAATAATGTCAGGAGAATTAGGCTTTTGTTGACAATAAATAAATAAATAAAAAAGTTTGAGATAGTGGTGTGAAAGCTGGAAAGTTGAACACCAAGATCAAAAACAAACAAAAAATCCCACCAAAAAGACATCCCTAAAACAACCAAAATGCAAGGAAAAAAAAAAAGGAAAAAAAAGTAGAAACAAAATGGAAAACCCAAGGAAAAAAGGGATTTGATTTCACATTTCATGCCACGCTTCCAAAGTCAATAATTTTGCCTGATTGAATTTTAAGTGCTCCCACGGGATATAATTCAGCTCTTCGATTTTTTTTTATATGATGCGATTGCCTGGAGTTTGTGCTTTCTCCATCACTTCACTTGAATTGCTTTCTGTCAGGAGACTATCTCTGATATTTCAAATACTTTGCATGGTTCCTCTCAGCCCATTTTGCCACAAAGGACAGAATCAGATGTAGCATCATTTCTGGAAACTCAGACACCGGTAGAGAAAAATAGGAAGTTTCCCAGACTGTCAGTGTGAATATTCCTACAGAACTGGAACTGAATCTAATGAACCACAATATTTTTGAGAGCTGTAAATGGCTAACATGGTACTTAATCCACTTTTTAGCATCTTTCCACTTCTGCCTTCTGGTGTGAAGCAGAAGTAAAAGCTGTCTCGTTGAAAAGGACTCGTGTTGCGCTTCTGACCAGTGTGAGAAGGTTGATAAAAACTGTGAAAAACTGTAGATGTCTGCTCAGCTGGGGAGGTGGGAGAGCATGGACACTTGGAAATGTGCTATGAAAATAAAAGTGTGGTTTATAGAAAATTCATATGGTGGAGGAGCTTCACCTCCCACAACTTTGATCTCCATAACAAATGCCACATCTTTGATTTCCATAACAAATGCCAAATTTGAAGAACATTTTGACATTGCGGGAGTTCCTGTGTTTGGCCCATGGCAGGGACTCTCCATCACAATCCATAAGACCTAAGAAGACCTACCTCGGTCATTCCACTCATCCCATTTATTCATCACTCCCATTTTTCCTATCCCCATGCCCTGTGTCATAGAATGGATTGGGTTGGAAAAGCCCTCTGAAATCATCAGGTCCAACCCTTGGGCCAACTCCAGTCCCTTTACCAGATCATGGCACTCAGTGCCACGGCCAAGCTCAGTGCAAAAACCTCCAGGGATGGGGAATCCACCCCCTCTCTGGGCAGCCCATTCCAATGCCTGAGCACTCTCTCTGCAAAGAAGTTTTTTCTGCTCTCCAACTTCAATTTCCCCTGGCAGAGCTTGAGCCCCCCGTGCCCCCTTGTCCTATTGCTGAGTGCCTGGGAGAAGAGACCAACCCCCACCTGGCCAGAACTTCCCTTCAGGTACTTCTAGACAGTGCTGAGGTCACCTCTGAGCCTAATCCCACACTTTCATCCAAATGAAGAACTTTTATGTGTTGCTAACAGCTTTCCTCCAAGCTTCCTTTTATTTTTTTCTCTTCTAATTACCTCTCTGTGTATCCATAACCTGAAAAACTTCTTTGACAGAAACACACACGAGCTGCTGCTGGAGGCTGGGCAGGGGTGGCAGAGGGCTCCCTACAAAGACAATGATCTCCAAACACCATCCGTGACCCAGGTAACTGCAGAGGTGGATGAAGCCAAGAGCAGCAGCACTCTGTGTCCTTATTTTAAACTCTTTCCTTTCTTCTCATTCCCTTTGAAGTCTCTCTGGGCTCTCTGCTGCCTGCTGTTTCCTCTGGAATTTTCAGCTATGAGTTGTCATGCTGCAGACAGGGCAGCAGACAGGGAAATCTCACACAGCTGATGTCTCACATCTCCCCTTTCTCCACCAATCAGAGAAGCACAGAATGGTTTGGGTTGGAAGGGACCTTAGAGACCATCTCATTCCAATGAAGAATTGGTGTTTCGCCCTCTTAATTTCTTTGATGAGCAGGAAAATTTGGCAGCTGCAGACACTCAGTGATGTAAACTGAATTTTCTGAAACACACTGATAAACTCCCTGCTTGGCAGTGCTGAAGATACAGAAACCACATGCCTGTGACATGACAACTTGTGCTCAAGACCTGCCATTTGGAGCCCACCACCTTGCAAAACCCCACGGGAAGGCAGAGAAAACAGAGTCTTACCTTGTACAGAGGCTTGGTTTAGATGAGGGTTGTTGATAAGCTGTCTGCCCTTGGGTAGAAATAGAAAAAAAAGAAGGGTATTTATTACTTTGCTTTGTTTTCAGGAAGACTTGCTCTCAGCTTCACAGACAAGTGGGAGTCAGTCAACAGCCCCTGTGTCTGGCTCTAGATGTGTCCTGATGGCTTTAGCACACTTTGCCATGATGTGTTCATGGCTGTCTTAGCAGTCAGCTTGAATAACCCTTGGCTTGCCTCTGAATTAAAGCATAAATCTGCCACCCACTTGGACCTTGGTCTATCTAACCCTTGCTCACTGGTGCCAGATTTTGGATCTGTGGGGGATGAGACATGAATGGTCCCATTGAGAAATGGTATTTGCAATATTATTTGAAGCAGAAACCTGGAGATACTCTTTGTTATAATTGTCCCAAGGCTCATTGGATATGGTTTGCTCAGAGTTATGTTCAAAAAGCAGAGGCAGTGACTATATTAGCAAATTAATCATAGAATCATAGAAATCATGTAATATTTGATGAACATTGTGAGTCCCTTTCAACCCAGGATATTCTACTATTCTGTGATTACTGAGTTGTAAAGGACTCACAAGGATCATCATCTCCCAACTCCCGGCCCTGCCCAGGACACCCCCAACAATCCCACCATGTGTCTGAGAGTGTTGTCCAAACACATCTTGAGTTCTGTCAGGTTTGGGGCTGTGACCACTGCCCTGGGGAGTCTGTTCAGTGCCCCCACCACCCTCTCTTGAAGAACCTCTTCCCAATATCCAACCTAAACCTCCCCTGACAGCTCCAGCCATTCACTTGGGTCTGTCACTGGTCACCAGAGAGAAGAGATCAGTGCCTGCCCCTCCACTTTCCCTCATGAGGAAGCTGCAGACCGTGTAATTAAAGAGCAACAAGGTACTGCCACTCATCTGGGCACACGTCAGAATGTTGCCATGGTCCCTGGTTTGGTTTGGCCCAGCTGCTGACAGAGGCAAACTGGCCACAGACCATTCCAAATCAGCTGGGATGGAACCACCTTGTTTTCAGGGTTAAGTGTTTGAAATTGGCCTCCATCCAGCTTCAAACATCAGTCCTGTGATCAGTACAGGACCCACTGACTGTAGTAGATGTCCGACCACTACCAGCTGTTTTTATACAGCTGCAAAAGGAGCGAAATGCAGACACTGAATTAAAAACATCCAGTGTTTGCTGGCTGTGCCACCCTTTGTCCCCTAATTAGGAGCAGCGTGAGGTGGGAGAGCTGCTCATCCACTGCCATTTCTAATTTAAGTGAAAGAATGATGGACTTCTGACATGTGAGAGCTGAGTGCCTGTGGCAAAAAATGAGTGTCAGAAGGTGATTGATGACACTGTATTTATACTGATAGCAGCTCCTCTTCAGTGAGCTGAAGAGAAGGAAAATTAGGAAAGTAACACCTTCTTGGTCAATCTGTCATGAACACTGGACTGTATAACCATGGGAAAACTCAGAAATGAAACTAAAGGAGTGAAAACCATCTTCACCTGTCATAAAAAACAGTGATAGGCAATTCCTCCCCTCTCTCGGGGCTCAAGACCTGAGATGGTTTTCACAAGACATTGCACCTTGAGTTTCTCTTGTGCTGGTTGTTGGATGCAGAGCTGACAGGGGCAAGGAAAGAGACAACAGCCTCATATCCTCTGTACAGCTATAGATAAAGTGATTTGCCAAGTTTCAACAAGGAGCTTGTCATTTGAGGTCTCCTAAATCCTGAGCCAGTGCCTTGCTGATGTGTGTCCATGCAAGCAGAGGCTGTGTGAATTCCAAGGCAGCAGCAGAGGCTGTGTGAGAGTAGCAGAGGCTGTATGAGAGCAGCAGAGGCTGTGTGAATTCCAAGGCAGCAGCAGAGGCTGTGTGAGAGTAGCAGAGGCTGTGTGAATTCCAAGGCAGCAGCAGAGGCTGTGTGAATTCCAAGGGAGCAGTAGAGGCTGTGTGAATTCCATGGGAGCAGCAGAGGCTGTGTGAATTCCAAGGGAGCAGCAGGGGCCCAGCATTTGATTCTCACCTCACCCCAATACAGGTTGTCTGTAGACCCTCCTTAGCGAACCCGCTGCCCTGACACGGTAAAGTTTCCACTGTGGTTTGCAACTCTGGGTCTTTAGCTTGAATCTGACCCATCTTTGTGCTGTTTGCAAGTCAGCAGCATCAGCTTGGGTTGCAAAGTGCTGATGAGAAGATATTTCAAAGTACCAACATGCTGGATTTTATTTTTTTTTTTTAATATCCAGAGGTTCATCAGAACCCTTCCCATACCTGTCTAAAAGATACAGGGATCAGCTGGGAGGACCAGCTCAGAGGGCTTGTGTCCAGGCAATGCAGGGCATAGGTTACCAGAGAAGCTGTGGCTGCCCCATCTCTGGAATTGTTCAAAGCCAGGTTGGATGGGGCTTGGAGCAATGTGGGATAGTGGAAGACTTCCCTGCCTGTGGCAGGGGGTGGACTAAATGGTCTTTAAGATCCCTTCCAACCCAAACCCTTCTGTGATTCGATGAGTCCAAGTATTGCCTCCATCACTCCAGACACTAACTGAGCTATGGAGGATCCTGAAAGGACACAAAACTGCAGGCTTACCTTGGGTGGGGCAGGAGGAGGTTTGCTCCTGGGTTTTGGGTTGCTTCCAGAAGTGTGTTTCTCATTGGGCGTCAGCTGATTTTTGCTCCCGAGCAGCCCCATCCTGGAAGGTAGAGCAGAAATTCCTTTTCAGTGAGATTGCTCCTAGGGAAAGGTACAGGCACTAGGGGACAAAACAATCTTCAGTGACAAGCTGGAGAAGATGAGAATACAGGATGATGGGACAATGGAGAGAGGACGCTAAAACCATTCTGTCTACAGCCTCCTGCTACCTCAGGCCCTGTGAACCCCATAGTTTCTGTTCCCACATGACTCTGGTGTTTCACACTTTGCAAATGAGACTCAGACAGGCACTGTAAGTTACCAGAAATAAAAGCAACCAATAAACAGCCTTTGCATGTGTCCCCTCTCCAATGCAGAGATCCCAGCTGACACTGGAGAGACCTGCTCCAGCACTGGGTGATGCCACATGCACGTCCTGCCTGAGTGATAAGGATGGGATGCTGGAGATATGAATAACCCTGTGCTGAGCTATTCAGGTGTACCAGGGCTTCAAGAGGGACACATCATCCTTGGACCTAGAATGAGCCATCTCAGGCTGCTCAGTGCTTTCTGCAGGTTGTGTCCCTCCCACATGGCAGGAGCATCACCCAGATGTGGCACCTCCATGCATGGCACCATCCCACTCCTCCTCATGCTTAACCAGCACAGACACACACCCAGCTTGTCCATGAAGGCACAGGACTTCATGTCACCCTTTGAAGAACTGTAAGAAGCTTAGGGTATCAAATATGGTGTATCTTGTACTTAACCTGGTGTAAAGTGTGGCTGAGGGCTTGACTTGCCCATCTGCAATACTCCACTACCTTTTGATCTGCCCCAGCTCCTCACAAAGTGTGGGTGTCCCAAAAATCATGGATTATGTTTTTCCACACCATATGCATATCTCAGACCTCCCTGACACCCCAAGAATCACTAGAAACCAATGAATCAAACCCTTTCCATGGATCATCCTCTGGTCCACATTAGGGTTTCCAAACTTGGGCTTGAGGGGTGTTTAACTTTGATCCTATAAATGTAATTTCAGCTCTGGTCAGTAATTCCAGGATAATAGCTGGGCTGGGTAGCTAAGATGGACAAACTAAAGGAACAGCCTTCTCATAGCCCTCAAAAATTAAGGAACAGGTGAAGCCAGCAACACTGAAGTGCTGGTGCCACAAATACACAAAGTATCTACAACACCCAGCGCCAAGTTCTGCCCCAGCCCCTGCTTTGAACCAAAGGCATTGGAAGGTGTGGACTAAATGTTAAAAAAACTCCAAAATTCAAACCCCAAATACTCATAGCTCAATAAAAATATATTGTCTCCTCTTGCCAAATTACCTCAAAGTCTGCCATGAGGCGATCAGGGACTGCAGGTCCAGAGACCACCCCCAAAATGTCAGCCTGGCACTGTCAAGATGGTCAGACTCCAACAGACATGCTCGAAAAAGCTTCCAGCAAACCAGACTTGCAGGAAGAAAATACTCCAGCAAAAGCAACTTCTTTTTTTCTAGCACCTACCTAATATTTCAAAAACTGGGGCTCTGAAATGAGGCTTTTAACAAAGCCATCCCAATATTGTTAAGATGGGTTTTTTTGATGTCTTCTCCCTTCTGCCTCATCTTTATTATCATTGATAGAGTGAGCAAAATGGAAGGAACTGCTGGAATATTTCAGGAGTGCCTAACACACATTTTTCCCCCCAATCAAAACTTTTTCAGCCTACCAACTTCTCGGAGCTTCTCTTTGACCTGAGTTTACAGATGGCCCATCCATCTGTACCCAGGGCTCAGCACCGCTCCAGGCACTGACAGCGCAGTTGGAGGGGAAGTTTCACCTACTAAATCAAGCACAGCATTTCCTGCAGCAATTTCATTTTAATTTGGCAGCCTCCCTTCCAGGCTGCAACCAGGGTTTGCTGTGCTTAGGTCTGGTTGTCATGTGATGGCACACGATTCATGAGGTGAACTTTTCCTGCTCTTCCACTTGTGGAAGGGTTTGTGTCAGGATTTCTGATTTGGAATGGTGTTATTTGCCATGAAAGTAGCCCAAATTCCCTTTTTTACCCAGGGAACAGCACGGTATCATTTTAAGTCAAGGCTGGATGATAGACAAGCTTTGGATATCACTTGTTATCAACCATGAAAGACAGAAAGTCTACCTACATGTTGGACGTTGATCTACAGTCCTTGTTGCTGTCTCACTGGGGCATCTCAGGGTCTATGGTATCTGCTCCCAAATGGGAGATACAGATGTGGCAGTTGCCACCTTTTCAGCAGATTTAGGGGATGTGAGATACAGCACAAGCCAGCAACATGTTTTGACTGCCAGTCAAGTCACTAGGATGACCTTACGAGAGGATTGATGGATGATCTGCAGGATGATGGACCATCTGCAGGATGATGGAGCCATCTTTTGCTGTTTTGAGTTGCTCTCAGTGTGTGATGGCAACAAAAGGTAGTTGGGTCTTCAAGTGTGTCCTCCCACACACATACAGGAAATACACTTTGCCCTAATAGAAAAACACCATGTGCTCTCATAATTAATGGAAATAATAATAACAATAATAATATGTTTGTGATCAATTTTGGTGCCTGCAAAATGCTGTTGGATACCGGACCAACTGGTCTTCCAAGATGGAAGGTAGGTTCTGGATGGATCTTTACCTTGGCAGGGACACCCAACCAGGGACATCCAACCCGAAAATAGGGAAGACTCACTTTTGGATGGGTGAATAAAAGCACTAAGATCCATTCAAATACAGAGCTAAAATCCTGAAGGGTCTCCACAGGTGCTTTGTCACTGTGAATTCTGCAAGGCCAAGACTATAAACCTGTACATTTATAGCTGAACCTGCATTTATCGTAATCCTTCAGTCACAGACTGTTGACCAAATCTGAGACTAAGTGGACCAAGCCACACTTAGACTTTTTTGAGCAGTTTAGAAAGTGAGAGGGTCTCACTGAAGGTCATGGCGCAGAAGGAGGGACCACGATACTGTAACCATTGTTAGAGATGATGGAGCTGTTATTTAGATACTGAATTGATGATATTTAGATACTGTGTCAGCAATAAATCTAATCATAATCATGCACATCATCACTGTCCCCTACCTCTTCACTCCAGGCCAAGACTCTTTCAACTGCTCTGCGACACTGTTGGGACAGAGTGGGAAAGGGCATGGAGGAACATCAACCTTAGCGAGTCCCATCACGGACTTGTGGCCATGCCATCTGAGAGGAGTGGGGACCATGACCTGACCTGTGCAACTCCCCACAGTGCTCCTGTGTCTGGGGGGACACTGCAACCCTTTCTGCTGAGCCTGGGAACACCTCTCTGCACTCTTGCACAAACTCAGCTTTCTCTCCGCACACACACGTGTCAAAGACACGGCTGTGCAAAGCAGCACCAAGAGGGGAACAGCACGACCCACCTCGTGAGGGAAATGGAACCAGAAAAGCCTCCCACAAAGGTCACTCACTGCCACCCACGTACAGAAGATGTTAGCACAGCTCTGGGTGTTCACAGTCCCTACAAAAGCCACCGGTCTCACCCTCTGAGTTGCCTTCATAACCTTCTGCAGCCAATGCAATCCGTCCTTCAAAGTGGCAAAATCCCCAAACAGACCTGGAGACAAACGTTGTGGGATCCAGAGAGCTGCTGGTGAGCTCCCAGTGCACAGCTGGGCAAGTCTTCATTTTATAAACACTAGCTTTTTTTTTTTTCCAAAAAAAGGTGGCTGAGTCGAATGTTGGTAGTTCCGCGGATGTTTCTGCATCTGATTAAGGCTTTTTAAAATTAGCGTCACAAGAAAAAAAATGAGAAAAGAAGCTGAGAGGAGCTCTCCCAGCCTTCTTTTATTATTTTTTCCAGTGGAAAAGGGCACTGGGGAGAAAACAGTAACTCAGAAAAGCATGAAAATTTCCTTTTGTAAATTTATAGTTTTTTGCATCTAAAAATATTAGTTTATATTTAATAACAGAGAGTGGGGAAACCTGTTTCCTCAACTTTGCTCGAGTTTAAAAAAGCCCAATATTTATAAAACCAGTTTTTTGTAAAGCAACCAGAAGACAGAGCAGAACAAAAATGTTCTAAGGCAACACAAATTTTTCCATATTTCTCTTCATCAGGAACTGTAGTGATAGGACAAGGAGTAATGGGTTTAAATTGAAATGGGGGAAATTTTGGTCAGATATATGGAAGAAATTCTTCCCTGTGAGGATAGGGAGGCCTTGGTACAGGTTGCCCAGAGAAACTGTGGCTGGAACTGTTCAAGGCCACGTTGGAGCAACCTGGTCTAGAAAGTGTCCCTGCCCATGGCAGGGGTTAGGACAAGATGATCTTTAAAGTCTCTTCCAACCCAAACCATTCTGTGATTCTATGATTCTACATGCATGAAAAACTTCAGCAGAAGTCAGTTTTAAAAAAAGAAAGGTGGGATTCTTTGGGTTGTCCTGTGCAGGGCCAGGAGTTGGACCTGATGGTCCTTGTGGGTCCCTTCCAACATCGAACATTCTGGGATTGTCTGAGTCCAGCTTAGCTGCTGGTAAGTTGTGAGTTAAAATATTTGATGCAGATGTGTTCCTGAAAAAGTCAAGCTGAAGAAATCAGTAGACACCAGGACAATGAGCTCTGTGGAGCACCCAGCTCTGGATGTTTGGGTAGGACCTCTGAAACCTGGGATTACAGGTCACATTTTTGCTATAGAGAGATGGATGTAGGTACAAGTGTTCCTGCAGGGATGGGGCAAGGGGAGGACTTCTGAAGGTAGAATCATAGAATATCCTGAGTTGGAAAAGACCCACAAGGGTCATTCCGTTCAGGTCCTGGCCCTGCAGAGGACACCCCAACAATCCCACCACCGTGAGCCTGAGAGCACGGTCCAAACTCTTCTTTGACTTAGGCAGCCCTGGGGATGTGCCCACTGTCCTGGGGAGCCTGTCCAGTGACTGACCACTCTCTGGGTGAAGGACCTTTCCCTAATGTCCAACCTAAACTTACCCTGACACAGCTCCAGCCATTCCCTCAGTTCCTGTCACTGGTCACACAGAGCAGAGATCGGAGCTGCCCCTCCACTTCCCCTTATGAGGATGTTGTAGACTGTGATGAGGTCTAAGATTGCACCACAAGGCCTTGCTCCAGCAATGCTTCCATGGGCATTTGGACTACACCTTCATGGTGGAGAGAACAGGATATGACTAAAGATTCTGACACATCGCTCATCAAGGACTGTTGGAGAATATATCCAGCAGGAGCACCAAGCTGACCTTGGAAGAAGTTTGGACACCTGTCTTGACCATGTTAGGTGTGTTCTGAGAGCCCAGGGTGGGCTAAAGCAAACGGGTCAGCCTTGAATTGGCCATGCTGGATGCACAGAAGGTAGGATGGGGGTACCTGGGCTAAGCCAAGCTCTGGAAACATCTGCCCATCTCATCTTTCCGGGGAGCAGCCCTGCACCATCTACTGTGGTCTGCTGGTTTCCGCTACCAGGGCAAGAGAGCTCAGAAGTTGTTTCTGATGTGAGTGCAGGGACTTTCTGCCCCAGGGATGTGGATGACACTGACAAACAGCCTTGGGATTGCATGGGCGGGCATGGGGCAAAACCAAGACCAAATCTGGCAGAAAAGCAGAAGTCTTGGCTCGCCATTTGCCTCAACCCCATGAAACTGCCATGGAAAAATTACTTAAGCCCCAAACAAGTCAATAGAGTTTCGTTGTGAGGGCAGCTCCCAAAAAAACCCCCAAACCCATGCCCACAGAAATCACAAAATTAACACCCATTCCATCTATATTCTAAGGTGGGTGCAGGAAAGTGTTTTCATATTTCACCCAGATTAGATATCTGACTTCATTTTAAAACTTAAGAATGTCTCTTTTGTTAAGGAAGTACATTTTAAAAGGATATGTCATTAAAACCTCTAAAAAATTTACCCTGAAAATGCAGATCTAGCTAATTGTGAGGGGTTTAAAATGCTGAATTTCTCTTTGCAAGTCCTCCCCTGTCCAGAAAGAATTGCTGAAATCAACTCACTTCAGATGCAATAATATAAGTGTTCCAGATTTGCATTTTTGCATTAGTGAGGAGTGAAAAAGTTCAGTCAAAAAAATTCCTCCAGCTCTAGCCACATCACAGATCTGTTAAATTCTCTCTTTCCTCAATAAAATAGCTTTCCAATAAATTTCCTGACCTGGCACTCTTGAATTGCTTTGCAAGACACAAAATTGGAGAGTTACTGAAGATCTTGATGGATCAGCTACTTAAATAAGAACAAAAATTTGCTGCTGAAGTGTTTTGGGTTTTTTTGCTGTGACTGTTTTCTACTTTTTCTGGGTTCCAGTCAAGTTCTTTTTAGCTTATATTTTAAAAAGATTTGCAGCTTTGTTGCTCAGAGGATATTTGAAGTCAACTATAAACTCAAGTTCTGTGCTACAAACAGCACTGACCATGCACAAGGTCTTGCATAGAGGCAGAAAGGGGATGGGCCACCATCCTCTGTGACACAGTGGCCATCACCTTCTGAAGCCCTGTCCTTGCAGATGGGAGGGCAGCAAGACCTCCTGTGGTGGTGCAGTGCTGGGTCTCCAGCTAAAATCTGCAGGAATTCCATACCTGACCAGTAGGACCCAGATGTAAGGGATAGATTTAGATATTAGGAATAAATTCTTCCCTGTGAGGGTGGTGAGGCCCTGGCACAGGTTGCCCAGAGAAGCTGTGGCTGCTCCATCCCGGGAAGTGTCCAAGGACAGGTTGGATGGGGCTTGGAGCAACCTGGGCTAGTGGAAGTGTCTCTGCCCATGGCAGGGGGTTAAAACTAGACAATCTTTAAGGTCTCTTCCAACCCAAACCATTCTATGATTCCATGATTCCAGCAATGCAGAAAGTCCATATGAAGAGCTGGAGAGCCCAGGGCAAGAAGCATCAAGATTCTTGCTGGAGAGTGAAGTTGGGTTTGCATGTTGCATCCTTACCAGGAAACTGGGAACACCCTACTCACAGTGTTCTGATCCCATCCAGTCCTGGTCTTAGATGGATAAACATACCAAGTTGTATTTGTGCATTGAGGACCCTGTCAAACATTGTGGTCCATGTTAAAGGTCTTTGAGGGAACATGAAGGACAATCCCTGGGAGCAGCTGAGCTGTCCAGCTAATGCTGGTGAGGTTCTGGTGTTGGTGCTGTTCCATCATAAAACCTCTCACACCTGAAGAACCCCAGAGTAGCTGCAGGTGCCTCCTTCTCCCAGTGCCATCCTCCTTCTTCCCCAACCCAGTGCATCCCACCTCCTTGTCTTGGACCCTGTCCAAGTCCCAGTTTCAGGCAGTGTGGACAAACTGATGTTGGAAATACCTGTCCCCTGCCAGCCCAGGGCAGAGGGACAGCAAATCCAGGAGCTTTGTGGTCCTGTAATTCACCTCTCAGTGAGCAGGACACATTTCAGGAATGAGTCTGAATCCAACTGGCTTATTTTAGAATCTTTTCCTGCAATCCAAGCCAGCTCTCCATTTCCATTACAACTTATATCTGCTCTAAATCGACCATTTTTCTTAGGCCATTTTCCTCGGGCAGGTGAGCCTGGCCCAAGCAAATGAACCAAGCAGAAAGTCCATCTGTTCCAGGCCTTTCTGAAAAGCTGGGATTCTCCAGGCTGTGTTGAGGTTGGGGGGTGGGAGCACACAGGTTTCCAGGCCCTTGAGTTTAAGCAGATACAAAAAGTTTTTTGACAGGGAAGAAAAAGAAGAAAAAAAGAAGATAAAATCTTTCTCACTCCAGAAGTAGAAAACAGCTGTCTGTTGCCAGAGTGGTCATTTGCTAATCAAAACATCTGTCTGAAGGAAAAATGGCTGCTTACACTGAGCATTTCAGCCCCCTGGCACCTGGCAGATGCTTGGCTGAGCTGCAAGAGGCTGCAGGCCAGGAAGCAGAGCCAGGGATCAGAGTCCTGGAGGAGGGAAAAATAGGAGTGCAGACTGTCTATCCCACCCCTCTTAAACATGCTTCCCTCATGAGCTCAACCTTGGCATTGCATCAGCCAGGTGGGATTTCTGCTGGGGATGGGTCTGCAGGAGCTGTGGGATGCACTGGAACAGAGAAGGAGGAGAATGGGTCCAGAAGGAGGTACATCTCTTTGGGTAACTGCAGCTACTCTGGGGCTCTTCAGGTATGACAGGTTTTGTGACAAACATGCATTACTCAGCAGCATTTTCTGCCGTGGCTGGAATTACAACCTGAATTTCAACTCCAGTCTTCCTTCTGCCCAACACATGTGTGGGCCAGACTTATGGATGGGCCATGGGGAAGTTGGACCTCAGCAGGGAGAAATACTCCCTGCAGGCCACATCTATCTGACATCCAAATCCCATGGAAGTGGGCACAGGTCGTGCCCCCTTGGCCAGAATCCCTGATGCTCAGCTCCTTGAGGGCACACCATGGTGATCTTCAGGGATGTGGGGAGGTCCTGGCCCTCCCAGCCTTGGGAACATGAGGAGATGGATGGGGTGTTCCTCCACACCTCTGTGTGTGGCCACCCAAATTTCTGTCCTAGGAAGGCCCCTTCCTGAAGGCCCTGCATCCCAGGGCCTTTTCCAAGCAAGAGGAAAGCATTTTGTAGGACCTGTTAGCCATGTCCCACAAGGAGCAATGAAGCTGTTGGCAGGCTGGTACTCATCAATTCCTTGGATCTGGTCTCAGAGGGAACATTGCTCCCTCCCACCACCCTCAGATGAGACAAAGGGCTGTAGGAAAACATGTACATCTCCAATTCCCCATCTGAACACCTCCAACTGCATTTCAGGAACAGCTATGGGATGGCAGCGCACTTCCCTGCTCATCACAGCTGCCACCAGCTCCAGCCAACCTTCCCCTCCAGGTTCTGGAGGATGGCAGGATCAGGGCGTGCACACCTGGCACTTGTTTCTCCTCCTCTCCTTTTGCGGTAATCCAAAGAAACAGCATCCCGAAAAACCACCCCCAGTGCCAGATGTAGCAGCTGCTGGGTAGTGCCCCCCTCATCTCTTCAACCCAGAGCGTGGGGAAGGGGAACAGAGCAGGGGTGCAATCACATGAAGGAGGGATGGGAGAGAGGATGAAGATAGAGAAAAACCTGCTGGGCTTCTCCCCACCCTCTGGGGAACGTGGGTGGGGGTGGGATGTTCCCTACTTGCCTGCTTCCCACGCTGCTGCTCCTGGGGACACGCTCCGAGGACGTACGAGCCACAGGTCGGACCCATGACAGATGCTCCATGGGGCTGAGGGCCCCTGCCAAATTTCTCTGTTAGAGGCCTCTGGGTCCCACCACATCCACACCATCCATGGGACCAGCCCCTTGGAATGTTACACCTCCGGATTGCAGGAGCAGCCTGGTTTTGCAAATGCTTTTAATGGGATTTCTTTTTTTAATCAGGTCTTTGTGTCAGAACTGACTCTTTTCTTCCCCCCTAAGGATTCATTGCTCTATTTTGAATATAAAAATTATCATCTGGGAGGGGGGTGGGAGTTGCACTTCCCAGACAACCTGGCCAATGAAAACAGCAATGAGGAAGGCGAGAAGCTCAACGAGAATCCAGACACAAAACCCATCAAAACCCACAGGCTATTAACAGCTGTCAGTAAAAACAGTGACAATGACTGTGAATGGATTGTGCCTGCACTTTGCAAACCACCAAATTTTAAGGAACAACCCAACCAACTGGCTTTGCAATGATCTTTCCTTTCTGTGCTTAAAAAAAGACATTTTTCTGATGAAACACATCTTGTTTCAGTGAGCCCCAACCCTCTATGAACCTACTGAACCTCAGCAGTGTGGTCTAAACAAATGGAGACCTGGCCAGGGACTTGTGGGTGACTCTGAGGAAGTGACTTTCTCATTCTGCCTCAGCATGTTCAATAGGGAGACTGAAAAGTCTCTATGTCAGGAGATAAATGTTATATAAGAAAGAGAATTTGTTTCTACAGACTCACAAGACTTCCCGTAGTGGGTGTATAACGAGTTGGCTTCTTTTGGGTGTTTGCTGTGTGTTTTCTTAAGCTGTTGCAGAGACGAGGCCCCCCAAAAACCACTGTATGAACCTCTGTGGGGAATTGCATGACGTCATTTCTGTGTTATGGGTGGCAGCAGGAGGGAAGGGACCCTTGATCTTGGCTGGCTCGAGGCTGGGATGACTTCACGTAGTTTACACTTTAGCTGCCCCCACCGAGCAGGACAAACACGAGCTGACATGTGCCCAGTGTGATGCACAACCGAAAGGTCACCCACACGCTGGTGATGTTGTTTATGGGAAGAGAGGCTTCACAGAGCAGATCTAAGCTGAGGTCATGGCAGAGGACCTTTACCAGCCGTAAGACACAAGGATGAGATGAGGCTGGCTGAGGACATGATGCTACGTGAGATGGGAGCAGCTGCTCCAGGATGCACGTGTCTGATGGCCACATGGCATGGGAATCAGCCTTGGCTCTGCAACTCGACTCCTGACAAAGGAAGACGACCCCATGGCGGGCTGCAAGGCTGTCTGGGCCATACACAGGGGTCTGCAGGTCCTCAGGAGTTACACCATGTCTCTTACCCAAGAGGGTCAGCACAGAATGACAGAATAGTTGGGGCTGGAAGGGATCTCTGGAGACCAACTAGTCCAGCCCCCATGCCAAGGCAGGGTCACCTGGAGCAGATGACACAGGCTCAGGTGGCTTTGGAATGACTCCAGAGAGGGAAACTCCACAATCTCTCTGTGCAAACTGTTCCAGTTCTCTGCCAACCTCAACATAAAGAAGTTCTTCCTCATGCTGAGGTGGAACTTCTTGTGTTTCAGTTTATGGCCACTGCTGCTCATCCTGTGGCTGGGCACTGCTGAAAAAAAGTCTGGCACCACCCTCCTGGCACCTGCCAAGTCAGGGTGACTCTGAAGGCAACGAGGCAGACACCCAGCCCCCTCAGCCCTCAGGCAGGTGTGCCTGCTGTTTGCATACCAAGGAGATACAGAAGTGAGGAAGCCCTTGCACATTTGTTAAACTTCTCCCTTGCCACCTTCATTTTTCCTTCCCAGTTCTCCTCCACCTAATGGCAGGGCAGGAGGTGATGGTGGTCAGGTTGGGGCTATGGAAGAAGAGGACAATTTCAGATTAGATGGAGCACTTTGAGCTTTAGGGCAGGGGTTCATCATTTGGTGGAGTGTGCCCTGAAGTACCTGCTCTCTCTTTGCTACATGAACTTCACTTCCTATCCCTATGAAAAGGGAAGTTGCTCTTTTAGAAGGCTGCTCTCGTCCACCGCTGAGGTGGGAAGGAGGAGCTACCATGAGGTGTAGCAAAGGCTTAGCAAAGAGCTGGTGGCTGCCAAGTCATCTTGGGAAAGAGGACAAGAGCGTGGCAGTTCCAGACAGAAACCTGCTTCTGATCTGAGGCATGTTCCCAGTGCTGACAGCGGGGAAATCCAGCAGCTGCAGCCAGGCTGCTGCAAAGACTCTTCAGTGATGGTGGTGGTTCAAGAAGCTCAGAAGCAATTAATAAAAATAAAAAAAAAGATTACGTATTGTGTGGTCTGCCTATTGCATTCCATATAGTATCTAAGATATCCTGTGTGTCACCTGGGGCACATCCCTTTGTCTTTGTGCCTCCTCTCTTTCCTGCAGGCTGGACAACTCATGGCCACGAGATGAGACATGGAGTCAAGAAGCCAAGGCAATTTACCTTCTCAGTCCAGGGATGTCCTTTGAAGCCAGCTGAATGGAGAACACTGAGAAAGCACATGGAAAAGGGCACTGAAAAGGGAGAAAGTCTTTCATATGCAGCTCTCAGTCACTCTAGATGTGCTCCATCTGCCTCCATTTCCCTGACCTGAGAGCACAGGCTGTGATCTCACCTCTGGGGGTGATTTTCACCCTGTTTTCATACATCAATCCACAGATGTTCTCCAGTAACTTTTCAGGCCTTGACATGAGTGTGTGATCATGGAATCATAGAATGGTTTGGGTTGGCAGGAACCTTAAAGACCATCTTGTTCCAACCCCCCTGCCATGAGCAGGGACAGCTTCCACTATCCCAGGTTGCTCCAAGGCCTGTCCAGCCTGCCCTTGGACACTTCCAGGGATGGAGCAGCCACAGCTTCTCTGGGCAACCTGTGCCAAGGCCTTACCAGCCTCACAGGGAAAACTTTCTTTCTAATATCTAATCTAAACCTACTGTGTCTCAGTTTGAAGCCATTCCTCCCTCACTCCAGGCCCTTGTAAATTGTCTCTCTCCACCTTTCTTCTAGGCTCCATTCATGTACTGGAAGGGGCAATTTGGTCACTCCAAAGCCTTCTTGTCTCCAGGCTGAAGAGATTCTCTCAGCCTGTCTCCAGAACCAAGGGGCTCCAGACACTGGAGAATCTCCATCGCCTCCTCTGGACTTGAGGCAACAGGTCTGTGTCCCTCCTGTGCTGGGACCCCAAGGCTGGAGGCAGCTCTACAGGTGGGGTCTCACCTGAGGGGGCAAAGAGGCAGAATTCCCCCCTCCCCTGCTGCCCATGCTGTGGGAAGAGCCCAGGGCACAGGGGGGTTCTGGGCTGGAAGGGCACATGGGGAGCACATCCAGGCTGTCACCCACCAGCACCTCCAAGTCCTTCTCCCCAGGGCTGCTTTCCATCAGTTCATCCCCAGCCTGGGTTGATCCTGGGGGTTGCCCTAACCCATGTTCAGCACCAGCACTCAATCTTGTTAAACCTCATGAAATTCCCATGGGCTCAAACTTGTCCAGGTCAGTCCTAAGGCTGGCTTGTCTCTGCTACCTCTTACAGCTCCCTGTAACACACCCGTGGAGCCCAGAGTTCCAACCTATGTGGTAAATGCCCACAGGCTCTTAGGCTTGCCTGGAAGATCTCAGATCCACTGCTCCACAAGGGGACCAGGAAATGTGGCAGCTTCCCTCCAGATGACCCACAGCCCACTGGGATAAATCCACAGCCAGATGCTTACACCTGTGCCCCACTGGATTTGAAACCCCAACAGGAATGAAGGCACCTCTCCTCTTTCAACTGGTCCCCAGGGCTGCATCCCTGACCTGCTGCTATGAAAGCTGGGCAGCTCGTTTCCTCCAGCTACTGTTTTCATGGTCTGGCCGTGTTTTTCTCTTCCCCTTTCCTTTGCCATCAGAACATGCCTGTTCCCATTCCTCTAGAAGAATAAGAGCTTATTTAATGCAACGTCCTGCTGCTCCTGGAGGACACCAATGTGTTATAACCAACCCACCAGCCTCTGTTTTGAGACTCTCTGAGCTGTTCAAGCACTCTCTGAACTCTGAGGAAGCATCTCCACTACCAAAACAAGCAATACCGGGACTTGCTCTCCCACCCTTGAAGTTTTGGTGGCTGCATCCAAACTCCCTGTAGTTCCCATTGCACAGGAGCTGTGCCATCTCCTGGACTATGTTTAGGAAAGTCTAGCCTGATTTCACTTCCCACCTGTTGGGTGTCTGCCTTCCAAGAGACAGGCTGTTCCTATTCCCCTGATTTGGGGGACATTAGGGTTATTTCCCCTGATCCCATCCCCTTGTTTAGGATGACACTCAGGCACATTGTGTAGCCCCAGGTACCAGACCACCCTGAGTGCAGAGTGGTGGTGACTTCTTGTTTTACTACTGTTATTTATTGTTAAATCCTGTGGGTACTGCAGGGATATCTCAAGGGACTTGGATGAAAATGCAGCAGTGGTTTTGGCTGACGGCAACTGGGAGATATTCTGCTAATACGGACCACAAAGAGGTCTGATTTGGACCCACTTAGGAAAAGCCTTTTTGAAGGAGAAAGCGACTTCATTTTTCTTCTGTCTGAATAAGAAAACTAATGAGGAGAAATGCTAACATTTTAAAGCACACTCCTTTCTGGTGACCTCATGGAAGGGTGAATTTCCACTGCTCAGTATGAGTACAACCACTTGCAGAAAATAGCGAGCGGAGAAGCACCTCACACATCCCTCCGCCCCAAGGCACGGTCAGCCCTCACAAAACCCTGTTGGAGGAGCGTGTGGGTCCTTGCCCCCAGCAGCCTGCCCATGCTGGCCGTGGTGGTGCTGACCATTGTTTCCTACCCACACCAGTCCTCCCTATCAGGCTTCTTCTGCTCTGCTCACAACGTGCCTATTCTTGACTACTCACGGCAGCCAAGGCCTTATCTCAATATTATTTCCTTTTTGATGTTAGTAACGAAAGAAAATACCCATTATTTTTTACTCCCTTATCCAAAATTGGAAGATTAACTCAGTTCTCAGAATTAAAATGGTATTCAAACATCCCTATGGTGCTAGAAGGAGACAGAAACGTGGCAGAACAAAGTCAAACCTTGCAGCCAGATCTGTTGCAGAAATCATTTATGGATCCTTGTGGGTCCCTTCCAACTCAGAATAGTCTGAGATTCTGAGATTCTGATGGGGCTGATCCACTCTCTGGTTACCTCACATTTGATCTGTTCTAAATTTTTTGTAGCAGAGCCAGAATAAATCTTTTTTACTAATTCTTATTTCCTAATTTCTTGCTTTTCCTTTTGCCAGTGTCCATACTCTCCCTGGCATCAGCAGTACTACACTTAAACAACCAGAATTTCTTCCCACCTGTCTGAGAAGCCTCTTGTAGAGTCCCAAATTCAAAATTCCCTTACATGCACAGTTATTATTTCTTGGCAGCCAACCCGGTGACTTTCACACAGAATGGTTTTTTTCCCCACTTTTCCACCAAAATCTCCGGGGAAAAGAAAGCATTCCATGAGAAATCACCACCTTTGAATAGTTCTGTCACAAAACCACCCCGAATATTGGCATCTTTCACTGGAAAAAAAAATAAAAGAAAGAAGAAGAATCGTGCAAGTTTGCTGCATTAATGTCTCAAGCAGCTGCGGTCTTCTCGCTCTGCTTCTAAAATGGTCCAGGCGAAATATGTAAGAGGCAGCCAGGAAAAACTCTTTAGATAAAATTCAATTTAAAGCTTTTGTATCAATTTCTCTACGTGCTCAGTACAACCTCAGTCTTTCCACCAAGTATTGCGGGCAACGGCTTTATTTTTCCATGGGTCAATTTTAACCTCTACTCTAAACCCACTTCTCAAGCATCATCCCCCCATAGACGTATTTTGAGATGTTCTGCCCCAGATTTCGTGGTTCCAAGTCATTCACATATGCATGGATGCCATCATGGCTCAGGTGTTGGCCAAGAAACTGTCTGGGCTGAAAGAAGTCCTGCAGCTCCTCTGCCCACAGTATTTTGTCAAGGTTTCTCCTTCCGTCTCCAGGTTTCACGGAGAAGAGGGACCTTCTGTGTACAAGGAAACACAGTCATGTAGTAAATTGAGACTCTGGAGACTTGGGCATGGGGCCAATCTCCTCTGTCACCTCTTGGCCATAAAGTTCCTTTATCAAGGGATAAAAAGTTTTTCAATCAACTTTCATCCACCAGAATTGTTGCCTATTCCACCATTAGTAAGACAGCCCAGACAACTGAGTAATTTTTCACTCTTCTCCCTTCATTAGGAAGCAAAAGATTCATTTGAAATCCATGTGTTTGTTATTTCTGCTCTCTCTCCTGACACGCAGGCCCACAGGGGTCCTGCTTGCTGCTTTGTGATCAGTAACATGTATTCCAGAGAAGCAGAAATGATCATGGAGATTTGGTCAATTTGGAGAATAATTTCATAAATATGTAAGTAAATAAATAGAGGGGGAAACGCAGGAGAATGGTTTTGAAGAGCATATTTTGTCTCAGAAGCCACGTGTATTTCACAGCGTGGCAGGAATGTCGGACTGGCCCCAAGAAGGGCATTAATCTGGTGGATCTACATTGTTTCTGAGAGACTTCCTAACTTGTACTTCAAGGCTTTCAGTCACAGAAATTCCCCCTGCTCCCCATAAGTTTATCCCAGCCTTCTAATTCCCAGGGCCTTAAAATTACTTCCTAATGATCAGCACTAATTTTCTTCACTGAAAGACCCACGACTGCTTTTCCTGCCCATGGTGGATCCCTGGGAGTGTTCAAGGCCAGGTAGGCAGGTCTTGGAGCAACTTGGTCTAGTGGAAGGTGTCCCTCTCCATGGCAGAGGGGTTGGAACAAGATGAGCTTTAAGGTTCTTCACAAACCATTCTATGATTCCACGGAGGACAACAAGCTCATTCCCCTCTTCTTTGCTATGACTCCAGCAAAAGAAGCAACATTACTTCCTGCAATAATTCACAGTTCCCACTTTCCACACCTCTGCTCAACCATGTCCCTCTCCTTCAGGCATTTATAATTGGGTTTGGAAGTTTGAATAGGCAAGCCCAGAATGTTTTTGGAATTAAAACTGACCAACATTAACAAAGACAAAATTGCTCCATAAAACCACAGAAACATTGTTCTCCTGCTCAGTTGCAACTCCTTCTTGGAAAAAATTGTAATTGAAACCCTGGGTTTTATTTCAACATAAGGAGCTGCTGTGGTTTGAGTTTGGTTTTTGGGGGCGGGAGGGGATTTTTTGGCTGGCCTCAGTGAGATGGATTTAACCCTGATATGGAAAACAGGCTGACTTGTGAGACTCAAATGGCTTGTCCAGGATGAAATTCTGGAGTTCTGGTTTACATTCCTATTGTGTACGTTGTTCCTTGGCATTTATTTTTAAGCAATAACCATGACCTTGTACAGCCTGTTTCATACAGTGTTGTCCTTTCTCCTGAGCTCCACAGTGATGTCAAGTGGTGCAACAACTCCTTCCACAAGGAGCCTCCGGACCCCGAGGCTGTGATTTGTTGCCAAGACCTCTGCCAAGGGGGAAGTGCATCCTTTTTTATCCCCCCAGCTACTTCTAATCTTGCAGTGTAGTGTCGACCTAACCAGAGATCTGACTTGAACCACGTGAAATGAAGCCGTGGAGGGAAACTCGAGGGTTCCAGCAGGATTTAGCCCCAGGTGTCTTGAAAGATTCTTGCCCATGATAGAACCCCTGCGGGAAACTATTCACTACAAGGGAACTCACCCACATGGAGTCAATGCCTGGTTACCTCCAGAGTCTACTCAACCATGGAAGGGCAGTGAGGAAATGCCCTTTTTAAGACAGAGAGAATGGAAAGAATGAGAGGAAGGAAGGAAGACAAATAATGATGAAGTAACAGTGTGCCCAAGGCCTCCTACTCTGCTCAACGCAGTTCTGTGACCCCCGTAAAATCCCGTTTCCACACTTGCCTAAGTTGACAAAAACCCTTTGCTGCTCCTGAAAGTTGCCTCAGGACCTTTTTGGCTGCTGATGTGCCCATAAAGGTGCTACAGAGAAATAAAGGTTGGAAGGTCAGTCAGGAAGAAAGTCACAAAGCAGAAATAAAAAGCTGATTGCCCTGTTTGAAATGGACATGGGGCCCAAATGAAATTATGTGGAAATGGGATGCTCATCCTGGGGTATTGTGGGTTTATTTAAGAGGGAACAGGCACCACACCATCTCATAACAGCATCCCAGAACACCTCATGCTGATTAAGTCGAACATGGAAAGTCATTGGAAAAGAAGAATAAGAAAAATCAGCAGGAAAATTGCAAAATTTTCACTTAAATATGCCTTGGGTCTTTTCCCCTTCAGCAGAAAATTCAGGCTTTGACTTTGCAACCTTCCAAGTGCAACAAGAGCCCTATTTGGGCAGAATGAAGCAAGAATGGGCCAGAAGGGTTTTTTTCACTGATTTTTGGGTACCAGCATAATGATAATGCTGCAGGATGGCTGGAAGGAAAAACAAAATGCAGACAAGAAATCACAGGCCCTGCAGCCCTCAAATCTTCTGCTAAAAATGACTTAAACCTTGATGGAATGACTGGCGGAGCATATTAATGAGGGTGCCTTGGCTGCCCTGCAGCTCTCCTTTTTTATTCCTAATTTCCATCTGCCTTCTCCATCTCCAGCACGTACCAGAGCAGGGACCACGTGTGTGTGTGCTCTGCATGCAGCAGGAACCCTCAGTGCTGGCAGTGTACACACCACGGCCTGATTTTGCACTGTTAAAGATCCATAATCAGTTAAATATCACAGCAGCCCTGCAAGAAAGGCAAGAAAAGCTCTCAAATCATGTGTGGGGTAACTGAAGCACCTTGAAGAGCGTTGTCTTGCCAGGCATCACTGGCCACAAAGCCCTGAGTAAACACCTGAGGAGGTTTGAGATGCAAATATCCCACAACATGGGAACTGCTCTTCCCTCCCAGAAGTGTCACAGTCAGCAAGGTGGTTTCTGAGATATCCAGGCTCCAACTTGGAGCTCTGCGGAGTTTTGATCTGGCCTAAATTTCAATCAGGAAGCAAAGCTACGGATTTAGTGTAGACTGTGCTTGTGTGGGAATGGGAAGTGACCAGAGGGAGAAGCAGTAATTCCACCCTTCCTATAACTCCATTGTAGAAGTCCAGCTTGCCAATGTAGACTGTGCTTGTGTGGGAATGGGAAGTGGCCAGGGAGAGAAGCAGTAATTCCACCTTTCTTATAACTCCATTGCAGATCTCCAACTTGCCAGAAGCTTTGGCTACAACCAGCGTTAACTTTGCACTAGTTTTACCAGCTCGAGTGGAGGAGCTGATGAAAACCAAGTGTTACTTCCAATGAGACCATTCAAACCACCTGTGTGGCAAAAGAAAGCAAAGATCCTCAAAGTTCCCAAATGTGCCAGGAATTAAAACCTCAGCCCTCCTTTGGACTGTCTGAAGCACCTACGGGCTCAGCTCAGAAAAGGTTGGTGAGTCAGAGCCTGAGCACCCAAAACTCCACTTCGTGTAAATTCAGAATTTGGACCCTAATTTCACTTTCTCCCCTTTCTCTCCAAGGAACTTAGCTGGAAGAGTGTCATCCACACCTTGCTATTTAAAGGGCTTTCATCTACTGTCATAAGAGAAAGAGCTTGATCTACGCCCAAGAGCCAACCTGCTGGACCAGTGTCTGACTTAGGGCATCAGTCCCACCTCAGATGGGGGGATTTCAACCCTGCGAGGAGGAAAGACACTCACACACACTGCAACAGCAGTTTGGCCTGTTGGACATCCCACCCCAGCCCTAAAGGCCTTAATAATCACCAGTCCATAGACGGACCAGATCTCTAAATGCCCCAAGAGGATGGACCCAATGGAGCACCAGACAACAAAGAGGCAGCAGGGAAGAAGCAAAACTACCGGAAAATCATTTGCACTTACCTGGCGAGTCCTATGTTGGGATTAAATCATATCCTGCTCGATCTTAGCAGTCCATCAGAGTTAAAAATCCCTTCCAGGGTGTGTGCTTAAGAACATCAGCTTGTCTTGGGCAGTTTTAATCCTTAGAGGACGCAGAAAGAGAAACCCTAATTCTTCTTGGCGTCGTCCGTTGACTGCTGTTGGTGGTTTCCTGTCGACAACAGCTGAATGACAAATTGAACTGGTTTGTCACACTTATAGCAATGAGGAGCTGATAGTACAGCCCCACTGCTCACGGAGTGCTAATGTTAGAAAGGTGTCTTCCTTAAAAGAGCTGTTACCCACAAAGGCCTGTCAGGCTATAAAAAGTTCCATCCTGCTACAGATGATGCCCCGATTCTCCTCATTCAGGCTGCCCTGAGCTGAAATTCAGGCCCTAGAGCCACAGGGTGCAAAGCTGGCCTAAAAATGGGAGGAGAAATGTGGGTCTAGAGTTGTCTAAACCAGCCCATTCACAGCTCATGGCAGTCTGGGCCAGCAGAAGGGGAGGGGATATTTATTGCGTGAGCTTAACCTTTCAGAGAGCTTATCTCCAGTCAGATTCTAGTCTGAAGAGTTTCCCCTTTTGCAATCATCGAGGTTACGGTGCTGTAACCTCACTCACTTTCCATTTGAGGTTCCGTTTCTGCTTAAAACCTCACCTAAAGAGATTGGCCTTGTTCTTCCTCCTTTCTTCAACAAGTACAAGACAGCTGATGCCATTTAGGGCATGGGGGGGAAGAGATGCCATTTAGGGCATGGGGGGGAAGAGAGTACAGGAGACAGCTGCCAGCACATCCTGATGCCTCTCTATCACTTGTGTGTAAAGTCTTGTGAGATCTGCCTTCCCTCTGTTTTGCTCAATTAACTATTTGCTGTTCTGCACAAAGCTTTGCCTGTGTTGAGCACCCAGTGCCCACCTGGAGCTGTTGTGGGCAGGGACCAGCTCAGACCTCACCACAATGGGGTGTTTTGGTGCCTTCCATCCCCAAGGACACCATAGAATGGTTTGGGTTGGAAGGGATCTTAAAAATCATCTTCTTCCAACCCCTTGCCATGGGCAGGGACACCTTCCAGTAGACCAGGTTGCTCCAAGCCCTGTCCAACCTGGTCTTGGACACTTCCAGGGATGGGGCAGCAACAGCTTCTCTGGGCAACCTGTGTTAGGGCCTTCCCATCCTCACAGCCAAGAGTTCCTTCCCAATATCCCATCCATCCCTTCCCTCTGGCAGTTTGAAGCCATTCCTCCTTGTCACTCCATGCCTTTGTCCCAAGTCCCTCTCCAGCTCTCCTGGAGCCCCTTTGGACACTGGAAGGGGCTCTCAGGTCTTCTTGGATCCTTCTCCTCTCCAGGTGAACCCCCCCAGCTCTCCCAGCCTGGCTCCAGAGCAGAGGGGCTCCAACCCTGGAGCATCTCCAGGTCCTTCTCTGGACTCACTCTAGCAGCTCCACATCCTCCTTATTTTCCCCTTGCAATACTGGGAAGCTCCATCACTCTCATTTCCAGCCTCATCAGCAGGGTTTCAGACCCACCAACCGGGAGGCCAGGAAGCTGATGTGTGTCACCTGCTGATCCTGCTGGATTCTGAGTAGAGCCTCTGCCATGCTGAGACAAGAAGAAAGACCCAAACCAGCCAAAGCTTCATCAAGCAGGACAACAGGGATCCTCCCTGAGACTGAGCCGTGCCCTGTCATCAGCTCTTTTTGAGGTGAGAGATGAAAACCTTGTGTAAGAGAAGGTTGAATCTTCAGTCATGGTCCTGCAGTTCCAAGTAGCATCATTGGCTGACACAACAACCTCCTGCTGATGGATCTCTGCAGGGGGAAACTTGTCTGGAGACAACTTCCTAAGTATGGATCTCTCTGGAATAATGGACATTGGGAATGTTGCAAACATTTTATGGCTCGTTGTCCAGGCTGGACAAACAGCAAAGCAGAGGAATCTAACAAGCAACAACATTTCCATGGCTGTGCTCATTTTGATGCCCCCCAAAAGGGTCAGTTTGATTCAGAAACACAGAAAAATCAAACAGTTGAGGTGAAAACAAAAGTAAAAAATAATTATCTGTCCTTCTTTTTCTTTCTTTTTTTTTTTTTTGGCCTGGGTTGAGGTTTTTTGCCACATTCAGTTTGTCAAGCCACCAATTGTTGAAGTGAAACTTTGTTTTTTGACAATCGGTTACAAATCCAAAAAATTTCACCCAGATCTCCTCACTGGAGTGAACAGAAAGTGACTCTGGCACTGAGCAGGGTGGCAAGGAATAAAAATCTGCAGCTGATTCTTCATCATTCCTTCACCCCAACTTAAACCAGGTATTTGGGATGGACTTTTCTGCCCTTTTACCTTCCTCGTGAAGCCAAGGAAATAAGTGGGGGACAATCACAGAATTTTCAAGGTGTATTTTGAGCAGATGGTGTTCACCCAAGTCCTCTCCAATCTTGTGGGGTTTGGTGTGAAGCCTTACTGGGTAGCCAGGTAAGACTGGAGGGGGAATTTTTGATTTCCTGGCACTTCTGGAAAATAATTTACAGCAAGTGTTAGAATGAAAGGGGAGCTGAAGTCCTTTTTTCCCAGCAAAGTAGAGAGGTGTAAAAAAATACGTATCAGTCCTGAGGTTTTAAATGCTTTTTACTTCCATGGATTGCTGCAATGAATTGGATTAGCAGGTTTATCAAAGGAAAGTCATTACAAAGAAACTACTTAAAATCTTTGGGAAAGGTCTTGGTTGGTTGTTTTTTGGTTTTTGTTTTTTTTTTGTGAATGATTTATAGCTCTGCTGGGCCTGGGGAATTTTTTTAAGTTGAGGGAGGAATCATTCACTAACTCAATATACACACTATGTTAGGTCTGGAGTCGCCAAATTGATTTATTTTACCTGTTAAAAACCACAAATGGGATCAAAATTCCTACTATGATTTCAGTAGGATTTCAGGCTCAGTTGTCCTTTGCTTTTGTTTTTGATGTTGACTCACCTGGGAGAAACACATACAGAAAATATTGCAGATACCCCAAAGCAACACACAATGCAATAAACATCACAATGTTCCATGGTGGTCAAACTTATGAAACCTGATTTCCTGTTGGTGTTTTGGTGTTTGAGAGGCTTTTCCTATACTGAACTTACCACCTTACTGCTCAGCCACCTCTTTGCATGTTTGAAACATCCCCTACTTGACCTAAGTCAGCTAAAATTCCAGACAGTTTACAGGTTGTTTGGTGGGAGGGGCTGATGGATGGGCCAACAACACAACTGGTTTGGAAATTCACAGGAAAACAAAATAGCAACCTCTGCAAAAACTGGGACAGACACCTAATGGCTCACTGGGATGGTGTTTGAATGAGCAGGTTCAAGGTTAAGAACTATTTCAAGTAGCAGTAAAATATTTACAGCCTTTTGCCTTATTCTTGAAGCATTTTACATATCACTGTCCTTCTCCTTCATCCTTATATTCCTACTCTACTTCCTGCAGGATATAAGGTCCAAAACTCAGCTCCACTCTTGCCTGAACATTTCTTATGCTAAAAGTCCCAGAACTCTCTGCCTTATTTTTCCTTATTTCCAGGGGTCCAATTTCTCCTCATGCCACATCCCACTAATTGACAATTAATCTGCATCACAATCCAAGCTGAGTCTGAAGGAGCAACCCTTTCCATGGGAAAGGCAATTCCTCAGTCCCAGAACAAACACCCTTCTGGCAGGGTGAAGGGCAGATGCTCAGCACCATCCAGAAGCAGAGGAGCACCAAACACCTCTGTGCAGGGGCTTGTCCTTGCAATAGGATATTCCCTTGTGTTTCTCAGAAATGTTGCATCGTTCCAGTTGGGAAAAGACATCTTCTAAAACAGATGATCCAGACTAAATTACAGAGCAAGATTAGAGGAAGGTAGTAGAAGGAACCTTCTAGTGGAAAGTGCCCCTACCCATGGCAGTGGGTTGCAACAAGATGATCCTTAAGATCCCTTCCAACCCAAACCATTCCGTGATTCTACAAAGACTGGAAAAGGTCCCTCAGACCCAGGTCCCACAGTGATCCATGGAGATGAGCAGCCAGCAGGTGACCACAACCCTCTGCAGCTCTTCTGTGCTCACACAGGGTGTTCCCCTGGGGACACCAGGGGACAGCATTACCTGGTGACCTGCTGCCCTCTGTAGGTGCCTCTGCCACATTTCCAAGGCACCTGGCTCCCAGGTGATCCTCCAGCCATGCCAAAGGACTTTCCTGGCACAAGGCCTTGTGGAGAGAGTGGAAGCTGTACCTGGCTAGGAGAGGGTGGTGATGGTTGGGAGCACTTCAGCCTTCGCTTCCCATCCCAGCCTTGACAAGCTGAACCCCAGGGAATCATAGAATCCTACAATAGTTGGGTTTGGAAGAAGACCTTGAAGGTCACCCAGTTCTATCTCTCCATCATGGACAGGGACACCTTCCACTATCCCAGGTTGCTCCAAGCCCCATCTAACCTGACCTTGAACACTTTCAATGATGGGGCAGCCACAGCGTCTCAGGGCAACCTGTGCCAGGGCCTCACCACGCTCACAGGGAAGAATTTCTTCCCAATATCCCATCTCTGCCTACTCTCTTCCAGTGTGAAACCATTCCTCCTTGTCCTGTCACTCCAGGCCCTTAGAAATGGTCTTGCCTCATCTTTCTGCATCTCCCTTCAAGTACTGGAAGGTTTTGCTTTGGGGACTTTGGTTTACAGGGAAAATGCATTTATTTGGGGACCAACCATCAATGCTCCTGCAAATTCTCCCAGCACCTGGTCCCACAGAATGGCCACACAAACATTCTGGGAGGTCCAGTTCCTCCATACTCTGATTTCAGGATGCCTGCAGGGAAAGACCACCCAACACCAGAAGGCAGAGTAAGAAGCAGAAGGTTCAAATCCAAACTGAGTTGAACTGCTGCTGTTATGAGAAAGTAATGGCCATTTGTGCCCATCCTGGGTGATAAGACACTGCTCAGAAGGTCCAGGTGAGGCTTAGGGGGCTATAGAACACCTTACAGCATTTGTGGTGCTATGATTTAGGGGATTTGCATTCCCAGGAAAGTCTGGATGTCCCATCCCTGGAAGTGTTCAAGACCAGGTTGGATGAGGCTTGGAGCAACATGGTCTAGTGGAAGGTGTCCCATGGCAGGGGGGTTGGAACTCAATGATTTTTACAGTCCCTCCCAACTCAAGCAATTCCAGAATTCTATTAATTACCTCTACAAGAAGCAATTGCCAGCTTGGGCCCTGCAAAGCCACATGTCAGCTTGGATCCCTGAGTTCCCAAAGATTTAGTAGTCCACTGGAAAATGTGCTGTGCCCAGGGGATGTTGTGGGATGCAGCTCTGGGAAGTGGCAGCTTCTGGAGATCTGAGTGCAACTGAAAGGCCTCCCTGTGTCTGAGAAAAAGAAAAGAACTCTGAGCCATAGGTGTGGACAGCGCTGGTGTTGCACAGGTTCATTTTGACTCATCCCACCTGAGCTCAGGTGCCCACTGCAGGTGGTTGGGGTTAGTGGGAGCATCACTGCTCTTTAGCAGCTCCCCACCACAGACTTTTTGAATGAATACAACTTAACCAAGATAAATTCAGGCCAAAAAACATTCAAAACCCACAGAGAGACTTCAGAGGGACCTGGTTGCAGCCTTTCACTGATGTCTTATGGCAGCTCATTTGAAATCCATTACACAACTAAATTAAAAATAAACATTTACAGCAGAGGGGGCGGGTGACAGTGTGTGGTCTGTTCCTGCGAGGAGACAGACGTCCAGCCTCAGTAGTGACACCTCTGCTGGTAAACTAACCCGTGCTAGACCTGCTCTCTGGCCCTCAGGCCAACTGACCCTGTCTGCCCATGTCCATGTGATTAAACGCTCTCGATATCAAATCTGGCTGAATCCAACTTGTTTGTCAGGAAGGGGCCCCAGTGTTGCTCGTTCCTGAGCCATGTCCTGGGACTGCTCATCGTACTTCAAAACCAGACCAGGGCTTGTGTTTCACCAGCCTCTTGTGCCTCTGGCTGTTCCCTGGTGCTGTTTGGGCTCATCGTCATGGATCCAGTTTTGGTTTGGGTGAGATGTTCCAGGAAATATTGAACCACCATCTGTTTGATGGACCAGGCTCTGCTCGGGGGTGCCCAGCAACAGGGCAAGAGGCCACAGGCAGAAACTGATGCCCAGGAAGTTCCACCTGAACATGAGGAAGAAATTCTTTCATGTGCAGGTGACCAGGCACTGGAACAGATTGCCTAGAGAGGGTGTGGAGTCTCCCTCACTGGAGATATTCCAGAACCATGTGCTCTGGGATGACCCTGCCTGAGCTGGGGGATTGGACCAGATGACCTACCCCTTTGAACCTCACCCATGCTGTGATTTTGTGACTCTCTTTGCTGCTGAGGGCTTCACTGCAGCTGTAGGTCTGTGTCAGGTGGTTTCAGCATGAAGGGAACAGCTCTTCCATCTCCCTGGTCCTTCTCCACCATCAGCAGCCATCAGGTGCCTGCCTGCAGCACAGTGAGAGCTGATCACCAGGCTGAGTTTGCATATGCAGATCTGAGATCTAACAAAAAAGGGTGCTGGCAAAGAAAAAAAAAAAAAAAAAGCCTTTTAAAATTGCATTTTCATCAAGAACGTGAAAGTGCTGCTCTTCACTCTTGGAATCTGCATTGCTGCACCCAGAGCACCCACTCCCCTGTGCTTGGTGCTGTACACTTCTAAATTACTGGCACAATTTAGAGGCACAGCCACTAAATTACTGAGGGGGCTTGGGGTACCCCCAGAAAGGCTGGCATTTGAAGGGAGGGGGGAAATCCCAGCCCTTCCATGCAGAGCTCACGAAAAGGCTGTAAATCTCTCCCAGTTGCCTGTGGCAGGAGGAGGGACGGTTAAAGCACGAGAAGGGAAGGGTGGGGAAAAAAAAAAGGCTGTGAAGGGGTTTCTCTCACAAAAGCTGAGTGTGGGAATGTGGGAAGGGGCCTGGATGGTTGGGGGGTCGATGGCCAACATTTAACCCTTCACACCATCAGGTTTGCAAACACAACCTGTGGCTCTGAGCCACCAGATGTGCAGTAGCTGAATGTGGGGACTGATGTGTGGGATGCTTTGGAGAGCTGTCCCCAGGCTTTGAGGGGTTAAACTTCAGCTTCTGGTGAAGGAAGGAATCCCCCTCTGTCCCCTGCCTTTGCTTCTGGCCCCCGCTCAGCCAGCAGCTGGGGCACTGCCTCTACCATTCCCTCCCTGAAAGCAGCTAAAATGGTTTCCAGTCCCACTGGGGCGGCTGTGGAAGCAACAGGCGCTTTCCCAGTACAAAATTCAGGCAAAGGCTGATTTCTGATCTGGTTTCTGCCCGGGGATGGATGGTGCCAGCGAGTTGAGACTAACCACAGTGCCCCGAGGTACCACCCCAGGGCTTCCCAGAGATGCTGATGCATCCTTGCAAAACTCCCCTCCACACACGCACTAACCCTGGGCAAGCTGCGGCATCTGGAAAACGTTCTGCCAAGTGCTAGAGGACCCCAGTCTTCTTGAAAAGCTGATATCTATGCTGTGAAATGGGAATAACCTGGGGATACCAGCCCAACCAAAAAAGGGAAGAGCCACGGATTCCTTTGGGACTACATCGCTCCGGGCATCTCCTGCAAACCTTGAGGGTCGCTGCGCTGCCCTGGACCACTTCATCCCTGTTACCCACGCCCAGGCATCGCTGCTCCTCCTCCCTCCGTGGGTGCCGGAGGATGTTTAGGACCCAGGCTGTGCAGCTCCTCCCTTTCAGGTCTCTCCAGGGTTATTGCTTGGTGGGAGGTAGGTTCAGGGCTCGGTGGTATGAATGAAAGAGAGAGAGGGAATCTGGACTGAAAAGCTCAAACTGGAATAGCTCGCCTGTCTCCAGGCAACAGGCCTGACGCAACCGCTGGAAAAAAAAAAGTCCCTTAAATGAAAAAAAAAAAAACCAACCAAAAAACGCACACATGGATTTCTGAAGCGAGACAGAGAGGAGGATGAGAGAGAGACTCCTGGAGGCACTGGTGACACTGCTCTGCAAACACCAAGTTGGAGAGCCGAGGTGGAAGGAGGGAGCCAAGATGTCTGTGCGATCCTCCCTCTGATCCCCACTCCGGTAAGTTTGTTGCTCGTGTTGGCTTGGCCGTGGTGGGGGGACACAGCCACGCTGGGGACACCCCCTGCCCACAGGACGGGAGCTGTGGGGGACATGCCCGCTGCTAGGGGGGACCCCTGGATTTTTGAGCCCCACAGAAAGCGGTGGCAGCAGGGACCGGGTCCCTGGGGGGTGATGGGGAGCCCACCGTGCACCGTGAAGTTCAGCACTGGGGTCTGGTGTGCTGGCTGTGATGTGGTGGGGCTGGGGGCTTGCAATGTGTCCCCTCCCCAGCCACAGTCTCCTGCCTGCTGAGATCCCCTGGAAATGGCCAGCACGGCGGTTCCCCATTGATTGGGACAGGCTGGAAATCAGTGCAGGGTCTGAATCCTTCTTTCCAATGAGATTTGTGGGGTTTGCTCTCAGCTGGGAGCAGTGAGGGGGGGGATACTCGCCCCCTCCAGGAGGATTTTTTCTGCACATGAGGTGTAAGAGGGAAGAGTCTGGCCAGATTTCGGGACCACCACCTGTTGCACCCTCTGCCCCCTCCCTGAGATTTGCAGGAGCCTTGGGAAGGCTGGTGGGGTTGTGCAGTGCAGACATGGTGGGGTGAGCACGGTGGCCTCGCAGGGTGTAGCTACCTCGGATTTTTGAGGCAGGCACTGTGTGCTGTGCAGAGCAGGTTTCCACCTGCTCAGGTCTGGCCCTTGCAGCTCAGGTTTACACCGAGGGGGAGAAAAAAAAATAAAGCAGCCAGAACTTCTTCAGAGCCCTTTATAACAGCTTGGGGCTAATTGCTAAAATAATAGCATCAGCCAACACCCCTCCCAGCACGAGCGGTTGTGCAAGCCCAGCCAAAAATCCCTGGTGTGATGTTCACCCGGGCACCCACACCGTCCCCATCCTACAGCCTGGAGCCTCTCCGGTCAGGGCAGGCTGTCACCTCTCCCTCGCTATGGACACCCCTCCCTGTTTTCCTGCGATGCTCCCTGTGTTATTCCATCCTGCTGCACCCTCCGGAGCTTTTCTGCGTCAGGGACCTCAGTGGCCGGGGGTGCAATGGATGAAAACCAAGTTCCTTGCTCCCAGCGAGGAGCTGTGTCCAGCTGATGCCTCTGGCTTTGTCCGCTCATCGCCTGTATCCGAGGAATTCCCCACTTTCCAGCGGGAACAAGCCCGTTTTGGCTGCTGTGGGTTTCCTCTGTGCCAGCCATCATTTCTGCATACGGGAGCTGTTGCTGTTATTTGCATCTCAGGTCTCCTCTGCTTTCAAATGCCCATTACAGGTCCCCCCCATCCTTCATGGGGGGGCATCTACACAACACAAAAATAAAGGGGAACGGGAGAAATTCAGCTTCTCCCGGGCTCTGGGCTTGCAAAAGCCTTGTAGCCATTAGGTGTTTGCAAGATGTAGCAGAAACACTGCAGGGGGAAAAAAAAAAAAGGAATAAATATAAGCAGCCTCAGATTAACGCAGCCTTTCTGTGGGGAAGGAGGCAAGTCTGTCTGCAACCAGCTCATCTTAAATGATATTAAATACCAAAGTGAAGCTCAGCACTGGGAGAAGACAGGTCTGGGGACAGGGGTTGTTACAATCATGGCTCAGGAAGCTGCCAAGGCGGGTAATTGGATGGGACAGGGGGCATGTAAAGGGGATTAGGGGGTCGCCGGGGGGCTGACCCTGCTCCCCTGATCACGTTAACTTGGAGCCTGAGGGTCTCGGGTGGGAACTGGCCCTGGGACTCGTCTCTGCAGGGGGTGAGCTCGGTGCTGGGCAGATGGAGCTCAGCACAGCCAAAAAGAAGGTTGGTGGGTTGTTGGGGTTTTTTATTGTGAAAACACACCCTTCCATGCTGCATTTAGGGGGAAAAAAATAACTGCCTGTGCTGGTCTCCTGGGAAGAGAGCCTTTCTCAGCCTGCCCTGGCGCATTCCCAAGGAATCCCAGCCCTTTTCATTACCCTGATCGCACGGGCACAGAGGTCTCCGCCTCTGCTTTCTGAACGCGGCTGTGCTTGGGGTGGCAGTAGGGAAAATAAGGAAGTAACTGGCTGTGCCAAGCCATGAGTCCTTTGGGGGCATCTTTGGGGGTAGGTTGGGCAGGCCACCTCCAAAATGAAGTCCAAAAACCTGCAAAGAGTCCAGAGAAGTGCATGGATAAGAAACCCTGGCCCCCAGTCTATGGCTCTCTTCACCTCAACAGATTTCACCAGAAGATGATGAGGGTGGATGTGGTGACTTCACCAAGAGCCTGTAAACTTGCCTTTGATGTGCTGCTTAATCCCATTCCTCCTAGGAGGAATCATACGTGGTTAGGGATGGTGGGTTGAGACCATTGACCCCATCCAGCTTCCCAGTTTGCAAACTTCCCCCACCTTGCTGGAAGACTAGTTTGCTGGAATGCCAAATATTTCTTTATGCAAGATTTCCACACAACTCCTGCTGATCAAGGGGAGTTCAGCTGGTCTGAAAATGGAGCTGCAGAGGTCCATCTGAAGCAGGCAGCAATCTCAGTCCTGCCTCCTCGCAAGGAGCCTGCTGCATTTTGTGTGGGGGACACAGGAGGGATGGGATGTAGTTAGGCAGGAAGATACAGGTGTGTTTATTGAGACAGGTTCTGACTCTGCTAGTGATGCTGGAAATCAGCCAGGGAGAAGTGCCTTAGGGCAGGGAGTGCAAGCTGGTCCCCTCAGATCTCAGAGGATCACATAATGGTTTGGGTTGAAAGGAACTTTAAACATATATCATTCCAATCCCCTGCCACGGGCAGGGACACCTTCCACTATCCCAGGTTGCTCCAAGCCCTGTCCAACCCAGCCTTGAACACTTCCAGAGATGGGGCAGCCATCTCTGCACTCCTGTTTCACTCCTCTTACCAGGCTGATGGGTTTTCTGCAGCCCCCCCTGCTCTCCCCTTGCAGTGTTTAGGGGCTTTCTTGGAGGCCATTTGGGCAGAAGGATGTGCCAGGTCAAGCCCTCATCCTGATCCAAGTCACACATGAATGGAAAGCTCCTCTTTTTCCCCTCTTTCTCTGTGTGTCCGTGAATGCCATGTCCACATCCAAAGGGCTGAAGCAGCATCCAGACTTTCTGGAAGGTCTTCTGGGGGATTGTTCCTGGCAGTAGACAAACAGGAATATCCAGGTGCATCCAGGAGCTCATTCAGGTGGGTGCTGTACCTTGTCTGAGTCCACTGCATGGGGTGGCTCCGTGACCACCTCTCCGTGATCGTTGCATTTGTGATCAGTCTGGGGACAGAATCTTGGTCTCCTCCCTGGGTTTTTGTCATGTGTTAGGCTGGAAGTCAGGTCTGTGTGTGTGTGAAGGGACACAGCCAATGTGGGCAGCCCTGCACGGAGGCCTGAAGGCAGAATCACCAGAGTCCATGCTTGTGATGCCCAGCTTGGTCCCATCAGTGCCATCATCTTGCCCATGGAGGAAGGGACAAGCTTACAGCCCACATAAATGTGGCCAGGAGGTCTCCATGAGCACTGACTGAGGTCTTTACCATGGCTTCTCCAGCCTTGCATGGGCAGAGCCCCTTCCATCCTGTCCTGACCATCCTGAGCAGGCAGAGAGCATCTGATCCTGACAGCACCAGTCTCAGCCCTGGAGTGTGTCCTGGCTTCAGAATCTGACAGATCCTCATGCTGCTGGAGTCTTTTGGGTGAGGGATTCTGAAGGTCACTTTGGGACAGCTGAGAAAGGCATTTGGGAACCAAATCAGTTTCCTGCAGGAGCTGGAAACAAAGGGACTGGGTGGGCAAACACTGGATAATACTTGACAGGGATTCCAGCTCTCCTCTGAGTCGGTGGAATGGCTGGGGGAGCAATTTACTCTCCCTCTCTGTAGGACCCTTGTGCAGAGCAGCAGGTTGGAGCTGTGCTGCTGGGAGGGCTGTGGCAGGGGGACCTCAGGGTGAGGAAACTCCCAGCTGACCAGAGCTCACATAGCACAGCAGCTCCTTTCCTGAGTGAGGTCATTTTGGCATGGAGAGAGGAATGATGGATGTGCAGCCTCCCTGAAAGGGAATCGCCAGCTCCAGGGAGCTGCAGGGATGACTGAGATGGGTGCCTCCTTCCCTTACCCGATTCCTGAGACCTCTGTGCCTCCACTGCCCTGAGGGTGCTCGGCATCCTCCATCCACCATGGGGAGCAGCCGGAGTCTTCCCTTACTCCATTGCTATGGCAACCCCCTCTCACAGACATCTCCTCCTCTCTGCCCTGCTTCCAACCTGCTGCAGACATCCAGCGGGGTCAGACACCTTCAGGGGATCAGCCATCCCCACCCCATCCCTGCCTTTTTGCTGTGCCAAGAAGGAATCCACACCAGGCACCGTCCCCCACCCCTCACTCCAGCTCCATATTCCTTAATCCCAGGCTCAGGGTCCTGCTCACCCCCTGGGACCTGCAGAGCTCAGTGGTGATGTTGGCAGGTACAATTTCCTCCAGGGATTTCCTCTGTAGGATCAGGGAGTGCCTGCACGGCCCACCTGTGCAAACCTTTGGAGCAAATGCCTGCAATGATCAGGGTAACCACATCCCAAACTCCATGGATCACAGAAGGCATCCCTGTACTGATTGGGAATGTGAGCATGGGCACCCAGATGAGACCTGAAGACACCAGAGGTTAATTTTGGACATCTCTGAAAACCCTCAGAGCTTTTTTCCTGAAGGCCAGCTGCACAAACTGACTGCTCAGTGAGAGGGAAACTGAGGCACAAAGGGGCTGAAGTGCTTTTTGACTGTCATTAATGGGCTGAACTGTTACCTCTGCCCTGTTTACCCCATGTCAGAAGTGTCATCCATGGGCTATGTGGGCAAAAGGGCTTCTGTCAGCTGGGGCTTTGTCTCACATTCAGGCTTTTTTGTTTTCCCAGACCCCAGATGAGCAGCAATACACCAACCCACACTGCTACAATCACTGCTGGTCTTCTGCAATAAAAAGTGGTGTTACATTAAGCTGCAGTCCACAAGGAACAGTGAAGGGAGAATAATTTGCTCCCCACACTTTGGCTGATTGTTTGATTTAATCTGCTTTTCTCCTCCCCATTTCCTTCCTGAGTGCTTTTCCCTTCCTTTTTTCCTTTCTTCTCCTGGACCTCTTGGCTCCCCAGCGAGTGACCTTCCGAAGCACCGTGTGCCTTTCCAGCCCTGAATTGAACAGGCTGTGCCTGTGCCCAGATCACACCACGCACTGCTGCTTCCTGAATGCCTGATGTTCAAATCTGACCAGGGCACAGAGGGTTGATGGGGAAGGTACAGACATAAAAAACTTCCAGTGTATCGATCCTGTTCTTTGTCCATCCCAGACTTGGGGTTTCTGCTGATCCCTTTGCCTTACAGCCTGGGCTTGGTCAGCATGAAAACCTAACCCAAGAAAGAAATTAAAGGCTTTTTTTTGTTGTCTCAGTGACTTGATGTGTGCTGTGCTTTCAGGATTCATGCAAGGGAAGGGGGAAACCCCTGAGCAAAGAATCCTAATGAAGTGGGAGCCGACTCTCATCCCGTTTGGGTGCTGAACTCCTGTTACCCCTAATTAGATATGGCATGAACACCCCGTGGCAAGTGTGATAATGAGACAAACTAAGGGTTAATCACTTAAATTCCCTCACGCAGGCCAGCCTAGGGGAAACAGAGCCTGGGGCAGCAGACTGGGACTGTGTGGATTGGAGCCAGGGGCAGGTTTGTTCCTGGGAATTCAGTAGCTCGCAGGCAGCAAAGGGTTTGTGTTACAGCCTCACACACAGGTTATTTTTCACACGATTACCACTTTCAGATCTCTTTTTCCGCAGCGAGTCTTTGATCCAAGTCCAAGATATTGATAGGAAATTAGAGGTGGGTCCTTTTTGTCACTTCTGAGTTTGGACAGGCAGAGGAACAGAGCAGGCTGTGCAGGGGAGTCCCTGCAGAGTGAATGAGACGTTTCATGTTGCACCGGAGAGAAAGTGAAGGATGGGTTGAATCACTGCTGCTTTTCGAGTAGAAAAACCGAATTTCCTCCGAAGCCACTGGGGGGTGTGGTGACAGGGAGGGGGAGATGACAGCAGGGTGGTGACAAAGGGGATGCCCCAAGCTGCTGTCCTGTTTTCATGGTTCACTGCTCTGCATGTTAACTGGGCTGTACCCAGGGCTCAAACACCGAGGGCTTTTTCCGCCCTGAGGATTCTATGCATGCTGAAAACACAGGACAAAAGAGTTTGTGGAGGCTCTGCTTTGCAGCTGTGGCATTCAGAAAATTCAGCTTTATGACAAAAATATTATCTTTGACGGGGATTAACAAATCCAGTAGCCCAGTGTGGAAGTGCAGCAGACTATTGGGCTGTTGGTTTTGGCCACCCTTAGCAATCTCCACCTCAGTGGACAGAAAAAAAAAAGCTCAGAAGTGAGATCTTTAAAGTCATTAAATGCTTTCCTTTATTGATTTTGGTAGGCTGGAAGGGGAGGCAAGGTAAATTCATCGACATGCCCTCAGCCCTGCAGAGCATCCATGCAAGAGCTGGAGCAGGACCTGCCTCTCCAACAGGGCAGCTCACTTTGTTTTCCCCCTCCTTAGAATCTATTTTTCAGTGGAAGAAGGAAAATTGTTGCTGTTCCAGGCACGAGAGCTGTTGGCTTCAACCTGACAGAGTATCTGTGTGTGCTCCTGCTCACCGTAAAACTCTCATCAGCATAAACAGGAGCAGGAATGAGACCCATGACTAATTCTCCACCCCCAGACTGTCTGTGTGTATATTATCAACTCCTCGTTCAGCTCGTGTGCCTCCACACAATTGTGGGATAAATCTTGCTCTCCCTTGGTGTTTATTTTAAATTGAATCTTCTAACTGAAAAGGTTGGAGAGGTGTAATTATGGTCTGGATTTCACAGTAACACACGTCTTCGTGGAAATAGCGGGGAAAAGAACGGCTGAGTAACTCTAGAAGCTGTCTGTATCCTGGCTGGTTTTTCTGGGCATCTCACCAGGCAAAAAAGTATTTTGTTTTGTGTTAGATGTGTAGAGGAGAGCTCTGGATCTATTCCTAGCTCAGCCACAGATGTGCATGCAACCTTGAGAAAGTCCCTTATCTGATCCTGCTGGCAAATGAATGCAGAAGCTGCTTGAGCTTAACTCCTGCAGAGTTGTTGAGTCCTGTGTCCCTCCAGGTCCCATGGTTTGGGCACAGCTTTCCTGAGTCCCATACGTGAGGAGAAGGTGAGAAGTGGAGAGGAAGCTCCTGGCTCCTCTGTGCTAGTCCCACATTGGGGTGTTTTCAAGGGACCACTCCCAGCGGGCACATTGGATGTGGCCAGTGATGGAAACCACAAGTCCAAGTCTCCCTGAGCACAGGCACTCCCACTCTTGGGTGGGATAATGCTCCTAATTGGGGCCTGCAGGTCAGGAGGGAGATGGATCCTATGGCTGCAGATCAGCTTCTTTAGCAAACCCAGACCTAAACACAAACCTGTAAAACTGCGGGTGGAAAAAAGAACATTTCCTTTTGCCTGTTCTCCTTTTGACTCAGACTCTCAGGAGAAATTCAGATTCATAAAATCCCATAATGGTTTATGTTGGAAAGAGACCTTAAAGATCCTCTTATTCCAACCCCCTCACATGGGCAGGGACATCTTCCACTATCCCAGGATGCTCCAAGCCCCGTCCAGCCTGGCCTTGGACACTTCCAGGGATTGGGCAGCCACAGCTTCTCTGGGCAATCTCTGTGCCTCACCACCTTCACAGAGAAGAATTTATTCCTGCCATCTAATCTAACCCAGCCCTCTTTCAGGTTGTCTTACCTTGCCTGGACCTGAGTTGCCCAAATGGGAAAATGTAGATTTGCCAGCCAGAAAAGCAGCAAACATTACACACAAACACCCAGATTTCCCACAGCAGCCACTGCTCTCTCCAGAGGGTGGTGGGTTGTGTGATGCAGACCCAGAGGGTTCTGGGAATGTGCCCTGTGCTCCTTGGCAACCCCTTCGTGGCCCCTTGAGTTAAGATTGGAGAGGTAGGTAACCAGAGCTTTGCTAAAAGCCAGGGCCTGTCTGTTCCTGCCCCAAAAGCTGTCAGATGGCTGAGATGAGGTAACACTCCCCAGCAGCAGCTTGGCACCCTGCCTCTCCCCAAACCCTCACACCCTCTGCTTCAGAAAGAGCCATCTCTTGTTCTTCTCTCTGTTTTCCTTATCAAACTGGAAACCAATTCTCTGTTTTTCTTCTAGGTGTTCACCCACAGTGGGTACGGTCCTTGAGCAGGAGGAGGAGCTGTGTTGGGCACCCTGTGACACCTGGTCAAACCTTGAGTGTTCTCCATTCCCATCCCTGGTCCTCTCCAGCCCACCTCTATGCCTTTTGACTCCCAGAGAGGATGTCTGTACCCAAGATCCAAATAGAGGAGGCACTGGACAGCAAGGATGGTGGCTCTGGAGGTGTTCCTCCTCCTGATGACCACCTGAGGACCCTCAAGGCATTGACGGAGAAGCTGAGGCTGGAGACCAGGCGCCCTTCCTACTTGGAGTGGAAGGCAAAGCTGGAGGAGCAGGCATGGAAGAGCCCACAGCCATCAGGAGAGGGGGAGGAGGAGGGAACAGAGGCCAAAAAGACCACAGGGGAGACTGTGCCCTTGAGGAAGGTGCAGCTGCATCTCAATGGGAGCCCTACCCAGGACAAGGTGACTCTTTCCTCAGGAAGAGTAGGTGGCTTTGAGAGCATCGATGAAGCTTTGACGTGGCTCAGGAAGGAACTGGTAAGTGATTTCCTGTCCCTGTTAGACAGGACACCTTTTCAAGAGGGGAAAAGTATAAAAGAATGAGGAAACTCCTTGTTCCTACCTGCCTTCAGCCCCATGTGAAAAGGCAACAACCAGTCACTGAATTTTCTGTGTCCAGCTCTTCCAGGGCCATCATCTGTTGGCTGCTGCTTCATTAGAAGCACATTTTGTTCATCCTTCCATCCCAGCCCTGGGCCCTGTCTTACACATTCTGGTAGTTATGTACTGGTAGCTTCACAAATAATGCTTTGTCTTGTTTAGGAACCTGTGCTAGGAAAGTTGACAGAGCCAGGGCACGAGGGCTGGAATTCATCTGTTATGTGTCACGTTGCTATCATGGTCTTTGGCACAAATTCATCCTGGACCAACTAGTGCTGACTCAGGCAGCTCCCAGCCCAGCTCAGGAGTCAGCACAGCCTGGGGATTATTCCCAAGAGGAAGCATGGATGCACCAAGCCTGCCAGAGTTCAAGAAGCATTTGGACAACACTCTCAGGCACATGGTGTGATTTTGGGGTTGTCCCATGCAGAGCCAGGAGCTGGACTCGATGATCCCTGAGTCCCTTCCAAGTCAGGATATTCTGTGATTCTGAGATTTTCTGGAGGCCACAGGGAATCAATAGGATGGACATGGCCCTATCAAAGCAACTGTTTTTAGGGCTGGAGAATGAGTCTCAGTCCTCTTTGCAGTTGTAGGAACCAAAAGACACCAAGATCCCACTTCCCAGTGATCCATCCCTTCTCACTGGCACAGCAAATCTTTATTATTTGCCTCAGGTTACTGGAAGTGACTCATGACACGTGGCTTTGTTTCTGTTGCCTGGTTGGAATGTTGCCTGTGAGTCTCAGCAGGAATATTTGCAACAGGGGCTGGGGCATTACTTGTGGTCAACACTTGTGAAAATGTTCCTGTGCAAACGCTTTGTTTTTGAAAAGCACTGAAAAGTCCTCAAGAAAAACTTCTGACAATAAGAATAATAGTTTTTGAGAATTAGCTGCAACTTTTGCTTCAGGTTTTATTTATTTGTCAACTTTCTGTTAGATTCTCCCAGCTAGATTGATGTCTAGAGCAGTTATTTTACAGAGTCGATTCTGGATGTCACAGTTTGGTCGTTGAGTTGTTTCTCAGGGTCATGGTTTTTGGAAGGTGGGTGAAGTGCTTTCAGGACTCCAGGGCTGTTAGGAAGAGCTTTGAGATGATCTCCTACAACCACTCAGTGCTGTGGAGAACCTCAGCTCCAGATCTGTGACCTGACTCTGGGTCTGTGCTTGCATCCATGATGCAACCTTAAATACACAGTGCACTTTATGTAAACCCCAAACCTCACAATGCCCCAAAAGAGTAAGAAGCAGATTTTCCTTCTCAGAGCACTGATTTTAAAAGATTTGGGTTTGCCTTTCAATTTCTGCCCATGGTGGAAGTATAAACTGTCTCAAAGTCTGACTCTACCCTTTAGACTGGGGTGTGGTATCTAAACCACCATCTGTCAAAAACTGAAAGTTTAAATTAAAGAAGAGAAAAGGACAAAGCAAACCCTAATTGTCCCTCACTTTCCATTTTCATGCCACTTAATTATACTGGTCTTTGCTGGATCTGGACATGACTCATGTCATTTAGAACAATTTCCCCAAAAGAGAGAGCAGGGATTTGCCTGACCACACACTGGAATAGCTGTGTTGGAGGCGCTCCTGTGGGTAAGAGCTGCTGGAATAGCTGTGTTGGAGGCACTCTGTGGGTAAGAGCTGCCAGCCAGCAGTGAGAGCGCAGCCAGGCCATCACAGCATGGGCTGCTGGAAGGAAAAGATGAATTTCACATTACATTTCAAGGGTGAAATCCAGCTGATTTTCAAATCAAAGAACAAGCTTCCACACATCCCAACACAGCCGGGACTTTTCCTTGTTTATCCCCATGTTGTGATAAACTAATCAGGAAGGCTTTGTAGAAGGATGCAGCCCAGAAACCCGCTCGTGTCCTGGGCTGGTCCCTCAGTGTGGGCAGCAGGGAAGGGGGAGGTTCTGCCCCTCTGTCCCTCAGGTGAGACCCCACCTGCAGAGCTGCCTCCAGCCCTGGGAACAACAGCACAAGGATGTGGAGCTGCTGGAGAGAGTCCAGAAGAGGCACCAAGGTGATCAGAGGGATGGAGCAGCTCTGCTGTGAGGAAAGGCTGACAGAGTTGGGATTGTTCATCCTGGAGAAGAGAAGGCTTTGTGGTGACCTAATTGTGGCCTTCCAGGACCTGGAGGGAGTCAACAGAAAACAGAGAGAGAGACTATTTACAAGAGCGTGGAGTGACAGGACAAAGGGGAATGACTTCAAACTGACAGACAGTAGGTTTAGACTGGATATACAGAAGAAATTCTTCCCTGTGAGGGTGCTGAGGCCCTGGCACTGGTTGCCCAGAGAAGCTGTGGCTGCCCCATCCATGAGAGTGTTCAAGGCCAGGTTGGACAGGGCTTGGAGCAACCTGGGCTAGTGGAAGGTGTCCCTGCCCATGGCAGGGGGGTGGGATCAGATGATCTTTAAGATCCCTTCCAACACAAACCATTCCATGATTCTATGATTCTATGACATAGGTATCTGTATGTTTATATAGTTCTCTAAGGCAGAGGCCAAAGCCAAATAGCCCTGCTGGGGCTTCCAGGCAGGTCAGGAGCACTGCACACCTTGGATAAGGTCATCCTAAGGGGGTAATCATTCCTTCTGGTGTGATTTAACCCAGGAGAAAAAGTCTTGGGAGCACCACACAACTTGCCTTGCCCCAAGCAAATGCTGAGTATCCTGGGCAGTTTTCTGAAGATGATCCAAAAACAATGCAGTGGTCATAACTGGGGTGAAATTTGCCTCTTCCACACTGTCCTCTGCTGCAGAGTGGATTCTCCCCCACTATACACAGTCCTTCATGAGACGTTATTTAGGATTTGTAGGATTCATCCATCCATTGAAAGGGCTGGTGAACGTGGAGATTCTTTCTACCCTGGCAAGAAGTGCAGCAGCCCATGTTCTTCTTGACTGACAGGCACTGCTGCAGGGTGTGCAACCCCATCACCCACACCACACAACACCAGCACAGCTACGGCGTGTTCAGGCTGGGTTGTGTCAGTCCCATTGCCCCAACATGGATTTGGCTTGTGCCAGGGCACATCCTGCCAAGCAGTTTGAGCCTCAGGAGTCTGCACATGCTGGGGACTGCTCTCAACAGGCAGTTGGTATGAGACCACCCACTTTTGGAATAAACTCTATCCTAGCCAAAACCAGTAGAGGCAAGAAAGTGATTTCAGTAGTATGTGTACACACAAACTTGCCCTTGGCCATTGTTCTACAGAAAGGGCCATGGCATGGGTTGGTTTCATGGTGAATTCATAGTCCAGGAGTCCCCAGCTTTAAAATTAATATTATCTGTTAAATCTGAAGCATTAGAATCCTAGAATCATTAGGGTTGGAAAAACCCTATAAGATCATGGAGTCCAACCATTCCCCCAGCACTGCCAAGGCCACCACTGAGCCACATCCCCAAGTGCCACATCCACATGGCTTTTAAATCCCTCCAAGGATGGGGACTCACCACTGCCCTGGGAAGCTGTGCCAGGGCTGGACAATCCTTTTGGTGCAGAAATTTTTCCTAATGTCCAATCTAAACCTCCCCTGGCACAGTTTGAGGCCATTTCCTCTTGCCCTCTCTTGTTAATCCCAATCCACACAAAAAACATCATCTAACAGTGGAAGGATTTTTCCTCTGTGTTTCCAGACTCTGCTCTGCTTTGGCTTCAGCCACATTCAGGCATGCAGAAGTGAAGCAAAAGACAAACCAAGGTGTTACTGTCCACCTGCTTTTCTTGGTCTTTCACCTCACATGGCCTGTCCCAGGCCCTGATTCTGCACTTCAAGCCCTGGTCCTGGTCTGTAGGACTGACATATGCCCACGGAGCCCCAGCCAGCCATGTCAGCTGGGACCTGCTGAGAATCCAGCCCCGAGAAGCTGATTTATTCAGACATGCAAACTGCTCTTGTTTTTGTGCTGAGAGGCTCTGTGGAGGTGTGTGAGCAAATTGCAGCTCTCAGCGGGGGCTGGACAGCCCCGGGGCTGCAGCACTTCCCTCCCCAGCCCCTCCTGCCTCTTCTTTGCCCTTGTGTTTGCCTTTGCACTGTCAAGTGTGGCTGCTCTTCATCAGTGCTCAGAGCAAAGCCAGGGAATGGCGACAGACTGGAGGACCTGAGGGGTCAGACTGTACTTTCCTGTACAAGTTATAAAATTAAGCACTCAAAGGCCTTTCCCTCTTCAATATGGCTACAGAACAACCCTATGAACAGGGACATCTCAGAGCAGTTCTGACTTTGTCCCAGTAGGAAAACGTGTTTTCTGTCACAAATTCACCGCGTTGGTGCTGAAATCTGAGGTGTGTGAGCCAGAATGCTGGAAAGACTTAAAAAGGGACACGAATATCTGATGCTCTTGGTGGGAAATCATTCAGCACCTAATGCATATTTCACCAGACATTGATTATTAAATCAATTCTGGCCTTAAGCTGAAGTGGGGCAGGATTAAATGGGATATTGGGAAGGAATTCTTGGCTTTGAAGGTGGTGAGGCCCTGGCACAGGTTGCCCAGAGAAGTTGTGGCTGCTCCATCCCTGGAAGTGTCCAAGGCCAGGTTGGATGGGGCTTGGGGCAACCTGGGATAGTGGAAGGGATTCCTGTGCATGACAAGGGATTGGAACAAGGTGAGCTTTAAGGTCCCTTCCAACCAAACCCTTCTATGATTCTGGACCTCTACTGTTAAATGGCTAAAACTAGGAAAGGGTTTAGGAGTTATCATGGAACAGGATTATCCCCAAGGGGCAGTTTGGGCCCAGCCACCAGTTTGGGAGACAGAGGAAGTTTCTTGGGGTGGCATAGGATTTATGTGCAAAGCAGAGATGTAACTGAAGCTCTGAGAAATCGTGTGCTCTTCTCCTTTGTAAACCCACATGTAACCCCACTGAGATGTCCCTCTCAGATGTTAAACTTCCAGGCTTTTCCCCTGACACTGGGGAAATTCCCAGTGCTGAATGCTCTTTAACACCCCTTAATTTAACAAAATCCAGAGGTAATTACTTCCCTCAGGATAGGTATTATGAAGATTAATTCTGAGGGAGCAAACACAGAGTAAACAGCACTGAAGAAGAGTGAGATTTCAGACCCATGACAGGCTTTGCATGTGCCAGCTGGCAAAGGTCTCCTGGGCTTTGGTGGTTTGTAACTCCCAGGCACTGCAGAAGGAGCTGAGATACCTCATTTGGGGCTGTGGTTGCACCACAAGGGCGTCAGCATCTAAAATTAGCCATGACAGGGTGGCATCTGAGCACCTTTGAAGAAGCCTCTAAACCAAAACAAAGACAATGTGCACTTCTCAGAAGTGTTTGGCAAGGATCTAAGAACTGGCCTGTGCTTCTCTGTGCTTGAATCCAAGTGACTGCACTCAGGAAAGCACCATTAAAGATTTCAGTTTCTTTTGATCCTTTGGAAATAAAAAGGGCTGGACCCACGGGAGCAGCTGCTTCTCCACAGACCATCTCCCCTGAGCTTCATGGACCACAGGCTGGCACTGCAGCTGTGGGACTCTTCTCTTTTGGGCAGAGGTCCCAAGGAGCTCCACATCTCAATGTCATGAGGTGCTCCCTGCTGAAACATCCCCCTGGAAATGGGAAGATTATTGGTCTTCTTTCTGTAACCATATTGTTAAAGCAAAATTGAAGGCAACTCCTCATAGCAATTTGGGCTGAGCCACCTAGACTGGAAAACAAGCAAGGATGCATCCAAAGCTTTCCCTCCCTGTTCCCTGTTAAATAGACCTGGGAGACTCTGAGGTTCAATCCAACCAGAAAATCCTTCCTGGGTTCAAAAGATCCTGTGGCCCAGCCTTGCATTTCAGTCTAGCAGTTGTTCCTGTGCCAGGAAGGACCTGAATTTAGTTCTCCCTCCCACCTGGGGAAGTTCAACCAGGATCCTGTCCATCCCAACAGCAGCTGGGTGTTCAGAAAGAGGCAGAATGTCCTAAAAATCTGGGGTTTATGAGCAAGACATACCTAAGGCTTTTCCTGCCCTTGGCATGAGAGACTCAAAGGAAGCAAAATGCTTGGCTTCTGCTGAATTGTCCCCATGGGTTTCTCCAGGACACTACAGAGGGTGTGAGGTCATGCTGTCCCACACAGATGAAGTGCAGAGTCACTTCGTGGTGACTGGCCCTGTGGGTGGACTGTGTAAACCAAACCCCACAGTTTCCCCCCGTGATGTGGCCCCTGTAATCCCATTATTCATTTCCAGGAAGCTTTGTGGAGCTTTGCTGACCTGGCAGTGCTCCTTTTAAAGAGGCATCATTTGGTCCTCAGCATGGGACAAACGGAATGTTTTTAGTATTTGTGCACAGACTGTGGGAAGGGGAAGGAGAATGAGGATTTCTGGGTTCTGGATGGAATTCTGCTGATATTCTGGGTGGTTTTGAACAAGGCAGGACTTAATGGGACAACTCCAAGGATGCAGGACAGGGTTTTTGCATCTCAGGCCAAGCTAAGCCCTCGTGATGAGGGGGAAGAGAGAGAAAATATACCCTGCAGAGCAGCCCATCTTTTGTGCTCCATTGTCACCCCATAGACCTGCCTCCACAGAACCTGTCACCATGCAAGGACCTCCCAAGCCCTTGGGAAGACAAGGCAGGTCCCAAGGAGCACAAGGCTCCTCACTGTGCCCATCATCCTTTCACAGAGTCAGAGCATCATTTAGGTTGCAAAAGCCCTCTCAGACCATCAAGTCCAGTGTTCCCCCAGTACTGTCAAGGCCACCACTAAACCATGTCCCCAAGTGCCACATCTGCATGTCTTTAGTCAACCACTGCCAGGTTTTGTTACTCACCTTTCTTTCCTGGAGGGCTTTGTCTTCCAGCTCACATGAAATCAAGACAACTTCCTCAGGAGACATGGAAAGCAGGAACTGGACAAAAAGTGTAAAGCTGGTTTGCAAGGGGAAAACAGCAACTCCAGCTCACATCCCTCTCCACAATGGCCTCGTAATTCTCTTTTAGAAACCTTTTTATTTTGTCACTAGTGGCTTTTTTAATCCCACATTCTTCAAAACATTCAATGAAAGCATTTGTTGATGTTTCTTATGTAACTTGATAAACCAGCAAGACAGAGTGACCCAGGGGGTCAGTTCAATAACACCCACAATCACCTTCCTCATAAAATGTCAAGTTACAGCATTTGTTGTGAGACAGGGAAAAATATCAAGAGAATTTTTCTTTCTTTCATTTTAATTCAGGTGGGAGAAGAAAAACCTGCTGAGTGGCATTGCTATGCTGGGGGCACAGGCTACGAGGTCTGCAAGGAAATAGTGGGTTTTCTTGAAGAAGGTCAATGGCCACAACCCTACCAACAATTTGAGAGAGATTTCCTGAGAGAGAGGGATTCACTCAGAGCTTGGTACAAAGGTGACCTAAACTACCCCAGTCAGCTGAGCTGGAGTCCAATTACTGACTGGGAGCATCAGGCAAGGTCCTCCAGGATAACTCTGTAGTGTCAGACAGAGAATTATAGAATGGTTTGGGTTTGAAGGGATTTGGATTATGTCCTAGGAAGAAATTGTTGGCTGTGAGGGTGGGGAGGCCCTGGCACAGGTTGCTCAGAAAATCTGTGACTGCCCCATCCCTGGAAGGAGAAAGCGTCTCTGCCCATGGCAAAGGGCTGGATTGAGATCATCTTTAAGGTCCTTTCCAACCCAAACCACGATTTGCTGGAGGAGGAGGGATTAGGACACAAGCCAAAGCAACCCCGAGGCTGCTTTGCTTCCCACCCTTCTTGCAGCAGCCCAGGCATCAGGCACCGAAAGGTCTCATGTAGAAATGTCAGGGCCACCTGTGGAGCCTCTCAAGGGAAATTTTCCCTCCTCCCTTCACTTCTGCATCTTCATGCATGAGCTACCAGAGCAGGATTAACTTCCTCCTTACCCCTAGAGCTACACCTGTATCCATAAATTAAACTGCTCATTTTCAGGCCTAGAGGCAAACTGTTGTGGTCTGACCACATCTGTCCTGTTGGAATCTGGAAAAGGAATGGTATCCAAAATCATGGAATCATAAAATGGTTTGGGTTGAAAGGGGCTTTAAAGGTCATCTCGTTTCAACCCCTTGCCATTGGCAGGGACACCTTCCACTATCACAGATTTCTCCAAGCCCCATACAACCTGGTCTTGGACACATCCAGGGATGGAGCAGCCACAGCTTCTCTGGGCAACCTGTGCCAGGGCCTCACCACCCTCACAGGGAAGAACTTCTTCCTTAATGTCTGATGAGGATGAATCCTTCTGTGTTAGCTCCTCAAAAGTGGCTTTGGGAATTTTTTGGGGCAATGCAAGCTGGCCTCAGCATAAAGTGTGCCTGAACCTTGCTCATGAGCAGAGATGAAGGCTTTGCTGCAATGCTCTATTTAATGGACTGCTATAGATGTAGTCTGGGGCTGTTCTTGAGGAGGAACACAGGGAGCCAAGAAACCAGTGATGCAAGTCAAAGGGCCAAGGTAAAGAATGGATTTGGGGTCAGGGCAGCTCTATAGTGCAGCTGGAAGTGAGTTCATGACATCTCGTCATGCACTGAGAAATCAGTGAGGACAGGACTTACCTTGGGAAAGACTGGGAGGTAAAAAAAAAAACCAACCCAAACCAAAAACTAAAAAACAAACAAACAAAAAAAAAAACCACCAAAAACTCACAAAATCAGGAGTCTTATTATCCTTGTTATCAAGGAGATTATTACAGTGTCAGTTTGTGTCCTATGGTGGAGACAACAGCAGGAAAAGTGGCAGGACATTGCACTGGGACAAATGTAGGGCTGTTTCTTCCAGTTTCATTTCCTCCTCATTCCCGGCAGTTACACAGATTAAAGCCCCAGGGTTTGCTGTTCAGCTTCTTTCCCATCACCTTCTTTTCTTTGCAACTTTTGTGGTTTGTTGCTTTTCTGTGAGGAGGGAAGTGGGGATTGTCTTCTCAACATCTCTGTTCCAGCTCTGCCTGCTGATGTTCCCCAGCCAGAGGCTGGTCCTTGGACCAAGTGTTCATTTCCTTCCTTCACCACCCATAACATCCTGTGGCAATAAATCTGCTTAATTATAAGTTGAAGGCCTTAAAAAAAATAAAAAACTCTTTTCTTTCATCATTTCTGAATCTTCCACCTTGCAGGGTTATATGCCAGGGGAGAAAAAAAGCCTCCAAAACACTCAGATCATTAGCCCAGGGGTAGTTGTTCTTTCTCCTGTGGGAAACCTTGGAGGTCCCACCCCAAGAGACACTTCAAACCACTGAGATAAGATAAGCCACGGGAAATGTGGAGGCTCCTGTTCCCAGATGTCATGAACCAGCTCTAATTTATGCAGGCTGCAAACCCAGGCTGAGTATTTGGGGATCAGTTCTTTGGTGTTCTTTTAATTGGTCCTTTCCACCTCTAATTGCTCCATCTCACTGTGGCTGCTGCCTTATGAGCAAAATTAATTTGGGCTTTGTTTAATGTTGAGATGGAGGCTCTGAAGCCTGAGCTGAGGGGTAACCAAGCCAACAGCCTGGGCATGGCTTGAATTTCAGTTTCACAGAATCACAGAATAGGCTGAGCTGGAAGGGGCCCACAAGGATCATCGAGTCCAACCCTCAGCCCTGCACAGGACCATCCCCAGGAGTCACACCCTGTGCCTGAGAGGATCATCCAAATGCTCCTTGAGCTCTGCCAGCCTTGGTGCTGTGACCCTGGGGAGCCTGTTCAGTGCCCAGCCACCCCCTGGGGGGAGAACCCCTTTCTAATGTCCAACCTAAACTGCCCCTGACACAACTTCAGGCCATTCCCTCAGGTGCTATCCCTGGTCCCCACAGAGAAGAGAGATAAGTGCCTGCCCCTCTTCTTCCCCTCTCAAGGAAGTTGTAACTGCAGTGAGGTCTCCCCTCAGTCTCCTCTTCCCCAGCAGAACACACCAAGTGCCCTCAGCCGCTCCTCACACACTTCCCCTCTTCAAGGCCCTCCACCATCTTCATTGCCCCTCCTTTGGACACTGTTTAATGGCTTCACATCTTTCTTATATTCCTGGTGCTCCTGAAAACCCAAGCAGGCATACACTTCCTTGACTGTTAAAAATTCCACTCTAGGCTGGTATTTGCCTGGCTTGGAAGATCCCCATCTCCCTCCCAGCTCCAGCATCTCTAGACCAGTCCCATTTCCAATGACTCGGTGCAGCCTCTAAAAGGGAGAGCAGCACAACCTGCCGTGCCCTTTCCACCCCCCCTTGTTCCCTGCCCACCCTCCATGTTGTGTTCCAGGCGGAGATGCGCCTGCAGGACCAGCAGCTGGCGCGGCAGCTCATGCGGCTCCGCGGGGACATCAACAAGCTGAAGATCGAGCAGACGTGCCACCTGCACCAGCGAATGCTCAACGACGCCACCTTCGAGCTGGAGGAGCGGGACGAGCTCGCTGACCTCTTCTGCGACTTCCCCCTCGTGAGCTCCTTCAGCCTCTCCACGCCCCTCAAGCTCATCGGGGTCACCAAGATGAACATCAACTCCCGACGGTTCTCGCTGTGTTGAAGTGGGGGAGAAAGAGAGAGGACAGGGCTCTCTCTGCCTCGTGGCTGGGTGGAAAGAGGCCAAAGAGGAGAAGAGGGAAGAGGGGCAAATAGGGAATCCACAGTATGGTGTTGGAGGCAGGGTAGAGCAGTAGGGCTGGGCGCTGAGCCGGCCTGGGGATGCTCATGGAGAAAGCAAGACCCGCATGGAGGAAGCCTGGAGAGCATCTGAGCCCACTATGTGCACTTAGCCCGCTCCTTGGCAAGGTCCCTTCTCCTTCTCCTCCCCTCACAGTAACTAAGGGAACACAGCTCAGCGTGGTTGGTTGTACTCAAGAATCAGAGGTGTCAAAGATCAGCCACAAGGAAAAATCCCTTTTCCCTTCGCCTTTACCTCCTGCCAGGCTGGATGTCTCTTCAGTAAATGCCACTCTCCTCCATAGATGTCTCTTTGGGCATCAACCCTCAGCCTCTGTTGTCCCAAGCACAGGGTCCATGGGGCTATTCCAGGTGGGAAGCTGATTTCCAGTGAAGAGGAGCCCTCCCAGCAGGAGATGGACTGTGGGTTAAACAATATGCAGCCCCAAGAAGTGGTGAGAAGTGTGTTTGTTGACTTGCTCCATTGAGTCCAGGGTACTCCCAACAAAACTGTGCCTGTGGCAGAGATTATGGACTGATCATGGACACATTTATATAGACTCCAACTATCCAGAAGTCTCCTGTGTGCCCAGGAAGTCATACCCAGAGCAGGACAGGTTTCTGATCCTGCTGTCAGCACAGTGGCCACAAGACACCATGTGATTATCCCCACAAGCAGGAAGGCAAAGGAGGCAACTTGCTCCCAAGACATCTACCAGAGAAATCATCCCAGGCTGAAATCCCCCCAACAGCAGCACCAGCAAATCCTGGATCCTCTGTAACAACACACATCCACCAGAGAGAGGAACCTCCAGAGGAAAAAAGGGACTTTTTGTGGGTAATGAATTCAAAATGTGACTATAAAATTGAGGGGAGAAATATTGCAGTGCTGAGCTTTGGGCCTGCAGTAAACACATGGGATTCCCTCCCTGCTCAGCAGGATGTAAGATGGAAGATGTGTTTTCTTGCCTTTCAGTGCACACAGCTGCACACCCAGAACAGAGGGAAGAGACCTGTGGTCCTGCCCAGCAAGGGCAGGGACTCAAGAGGTCTTGCCATGGCAATCTTGGGACACCTGGCACCCAAGACAGCATGTTTACACCAAGTGTGGGTGCCTTTAAGAGCTGACATCGCCTCTGACCCTGCCAGAGCGGCACAATATCTCAACCCTCTCACGGTGTCCCTGCCCATGGCAGGGGGGTTGGAACCAGATGATCTTTATGGTCCCATCCAACCCAAACCATTCTATTCATCATTCCAGCCCAGCTCTGCTCCCTGCCATGTGCCCAGGCAGGGAGCCCTTGGCTGAGCAAACGTGACTGTGCCCACCCAGCCCCAGCCCAAGGCCTGGGGAGGAGCAGGAGGTGTAACCCCACGCTGGGCAGGAGGCTGTGTGGCTGTGTTGATGTGCCTGTACCTGGCTGTGTCTGTAAGCTCTGTGTGTGTGTGTAAGTCGTTGTGTGTGTGCATGTGAGCCCCCAGCATGCCTCCCCCGGGAGGCTGAGGGGTGGGCTCATGCCTTTGTTCAGAAACGTGACATGAACCAGAATCCGACGAGACTCCGACGTGCCTGGGAAGATGCAATGAGGCTTCAAGGCTTGGGGTTCCACAGAGGTCAATGCAGAGAAGACAAATAATTCATGTGCCTCCACAGGTCTCCATGGGAGGGACAGATTACCATCATGAAGGGGTTCATATCCATGTGGGGACACTGGAGCAGAGTTCAGTGTGTTATCCCCCAAAGTACAGAACCCCTCAGTGATGCCTCTCCATCCACTCCAAAGCTCAGTGACTGTCTTTTCTTTCTGCTGAGGAAGGAGGCATTTTGGGCAGTGGAGCTTTGTCTCCACCAGTCAATCCATCAGTGTCATGCCTGGGTGTTGAACCTGGTGCTGCCCAGGTGGTGAAGGTTTATTTGAGTCCTTGGCCTCTGGACAAAACAACCAGCCACAGTGCCATTTAGTTTACCAGTAGAGAAATAGCCTTATTTCCCCATGGACATCTTGGAAAAAAAAGAAAAAAACACCTCATCAAAATTCTTGTTTACTTTTTTAATAAAAAGAAATCCATTCATGTCCCACATGTTGATTTTCAGAGGCATTTTCAATCCAAACATAGTAATGATGGGTTTCCAGTGAAAATAATGCCTTGGAAGAGGGGGATTTGTTCTCTCTAGGGTCAGCTAGAGTCGATACAGGGTGGACCTGCCTTTGGGCTCTTGTCTGGTGCCTCGGTGCAGGAGTCAGGACAAGCACAGTCTGAGGAGGTCATTACACATGGCATTAGAAATATCAGACGTCTGGGTTCCAGACATGTATTTTCTGCATTGAGGGGGATGGGGGATGGTTATAACTGCCAGCTGTTTGTTGAAATGCACAATTTTTTAATTATAAAACTCTGTCTGTATTGATTTCTGCCTCTGGTCTCTCACTGTGTTCTGTGGCTCCAGCTCCAGCCTGGTGTGTTCAAGGATTACAGGTGTGGAAGGTTTCCAGACAGGGTTTTGTATCCACACACCCCCTACAGCTCCATCAGCCCTTTGCAAATGGAGGAGATGGGAGAAAGCAAATGTGGGAGCACTTACAACATATTTAGACAAAAATGTACATGAAAAAAAGCCAAAAAAATTTTTCACATTTATTTTTTATGTTAGTCAGCCACTGAGTGAAAAGTGGGTCCAGGCACTTAAAGATACATAAGATTAGGGAGGAAAAATAAACAGAAATATGTTTGATTTTTTTAGGAACTTTGCTTAAAAAAATAAGTCATCCACATGTTGGGTCAGCCTTAAGAAACATGAGTACAGGTCACTGCTCCCCCCACAGAATTCCCAGAAAGGAGCCCCCATGTCTCAGCTGTCTGCAATGAGATGATTCATCCCCTCGAGTTCTGGTTCCTCTTCTTGTACAAGTGGCTCAGAGCCACGTTCCCTTTCCTAAATGACCTGTGATGCCTGTGGAGGAAGGCTGGTGGAAACCAAGGTTGATGCTTCTGGGGTCCATTCTGAAAATACCCTTTAATGTTACCAGTGTGTGGACCAAAAACTCAAGGCCATGGTACCTCCATCTGGAGCACCAGTGGCTGCTGCTCCATCTGCCTGAAGCAGGAATCTTCTGGACATGGATTCAGGGATTGTCCACAGCCACCCAGCATTGAGACATGCTCCCCACTGAAATTAAAAGCAGGTTTGAGACTAGTCCATGGGAATAATTAGCTGCATTTTTAATTGAGGTGGTCAAACTGGAAGACCCTGGATAAAATTTCAGTTGATTTTTTTCTTGCCCCAAAAAGCCCAATGCAAATTTTGGATGGGGGGAATCAGTCCAGCATTTTATTTGGTTAAATTTTGCTTTTATTTAAACACTTCACTTAAAATTCTTTACTTAGGAGGAAATTCTTCCCTGTGAGGGTGGTGAGGCCCTGGCACAGGTTGCCCAGAGAAGCTGTGGCTGCCCCATCTCTGGAATTATCCAGGGCCAGGCTGGATGGGGCTTGGAGTGACCTGGGGTAGTGGGAGGTGTCCCTGCCCATGGCAGGGGGGTGGGATTGGATGATCTTTACATTCCCTTCTGACCCAAACCATTCTGTGATTCTGCAAAAAGAGTTCTGAGAATTTTAAATTACAGCTGAGACATTAACTCTTCATTTTCATTCAAACACTGTTTTGCAATGAACAGTCAAAAACTTTTCCCTGGAATGTCCTTAATGAAGCTTTTCCACTTCCTCTTGTGCAGTATCAGCCACTCTTCCAGCTAGACCCAATCCCTGAAGTTTCAGTCAGGCCAAAACTCTGTATTTTTCAGCATGAAGAAATCAGTTAAAAATTAATTGGCTCAGCTTGATTTCTGTCTTCCTTGGGTCAATTAAGAAGGAACACAAGGCAATTTTACACATTTTACCTCATGGTCAACTGGCTGCTCTCCCTGGCAGAGTCTGCCCTGACCTACCAAAGGACAGGACATTGCTCCTTTGTCACAGCCCCAGTGCAGAAATGATGGAAAGGGTTATTGTTCCCAGGAAAGTGTCTCATTCCTCACTCTTTTGGCACTGGGAAGTGCTATCACATAATCAGTGTGTGATTTGAGGTCTCCCCTATAGAACCTTAATTAAATTCAGTGGAGACACCACCACACAAACACTCCATTATGTCCTTTTACACCAGGGAAGCCAAGGAATGACGAGTTGAAGGACTTAAGGACTGAATTTGCAAATGGTCTGTGCTGCAGAGTATTTCAACTATCACAGTTCAACCTCTTATATATATATATATATATATATATATATATAAAAATGAAAAAAACCTCCCAGCTGGAGTATTCCCAGCACCTCGTGGGTTTATTTCACAGACTGACGCTGTCTGCTGAGTGAGTTTTATTTTAGATCAAGGGAGACAGAAGGAGGGGGAAGAAAATAAAGGATTGCAAGGAGGAGGTGGCAGGCTACACACACCAAAGCAGAACCAGACTCGCTTCCCTCGCTGCACATTTTACTACCAAGTGCTGTGTCTGAGGGAAACACACATGGGAGTGAGACATCCCAAAACCCCAGGGAGAGAAATCACCCCTCTGGCACCACTTACAAACCAGATGGTGTCCAGAGGAGCTCAAAGGTGGAGCAGCACCAAAAGATGTGCAAACCACTCCTAAAATCCTCACTTACCTCTGTGTGACTTGGGAGATCTGGAAGCTGATGAGCAGCAGCACCTCCCTCCCCTCTCTGGGCAGGAGGCACCCCTGAGCCTCAGATGACCACATTGATGTGAAGGTGAACCCCAGATGCAATGGTTGGATGTGGAGTTTAAGGTAAGCATTGATCAAATTTGGGGAAAGCTCTTGATTTCAGGCTTTTATCTCTCATCTTTTTGATCTGTTTTATGAAGCAGGACCAAGGGACCACCTGCTCTCACCCACCTTCAGAGCAGCCAAGACCTGGACTTGACCCATCCTTGCAAAAGGTGGATAGCAAGCACAGAGTCCTTGTGGTCTGCTCCCTGGGGCTGACAAACCATCATGGCCACTGTTGCCTTCAGCACCTAAATTTGTTTTAAAATTCTCTGGTTCAGCACTGTGAGAGGTCTGCAATGCCCAAACCCTGAGAAGCTGTGGCTGCCCCATCCCTAGAAGTATCCAAGGCCAGGTTGGACAGGGCTTGGAGCAACCTGGGCTAGTGGAAGGTGTCCCCCCGTGGCAGGGGGTGGAATGAGGTGGTTTTTAAGGTCCCTTCCCACCCAAACCATCCTATAATTCTAGGAAGATGCTCAGTTCTTCACCACTGCTCCTTCCCCAACACCCCCTTTCCCTGGTGGCTGTTTCGGCTCCCCCTGCCCCCAACCCAGAGGAGGAGAAAGGGGAGAAGGGGGAGGAGGGGGGTTATTACACAATGTTTTTGTTCCACTGACAGTTTCTCTCTGCCAGCTGGAACAGGCTGCTCATAAATTGCAGCTTTCTGGAGGGGTTTCAGGAGTTTTGCTTTCTTAGATCATTGTCTCTCCTTCCTGGGAACAATGGGGGTATGAAGGAGCTGCTCCAAAAATGCCATGTGCTAAAAGGAGATTTCTTTGGGATAGGGATTGCTCAGGGAGGCAGAGAGGGAGTTGCCCCCAGCTGCTTTAGCTCCCAGTCTGGGTAGCTAAGGAGGCAACTCAGTGGGAAGCAGGAATGCTGCTAAGAGTGCTCTGTGGAGGTCTGCAAAGGTCAGCTCCTTCCTACCACCCCAGAAAGCATAGTTAGAATGATTATCCTCTGATTATAGGGTGGAAAATGAGATGTGGGATGCCCATGTTGTGGGTGCTCAGTCTGAGATGCAGCTGAGGACCCTCTGGACTCCCAGATGTGAACACCTTGGCTCAGCATGTGCTTCACCACCCTGGAAGGTACTGGGACTGGGATTTTAGACAAAACCTTGTCCTACAGGTGAATTACAACAGAAATCCTGTTGCAAAGCTTCTAACCAGATCAGAGGGATCAAGTTCTTAATGCTTTTAAACTCACCTGTGAAACCAGCACCTTGTTTGAGTGCCTTGTGCCCCTTCCTGTGCTGCCAGTTGCAGCCAAGGCTTTGGTGGCTTTGGAATGTGGCTTACCAAGGGTGAGCTCTGCCTGCTCCATTGTCCATGTGGTTCCTGGCAAGGTGTTGGTCCAGTCCAGCCAGCACTGACTCAAAAACCCAGGAGGTCTGGCTCAGGGAGACATGGACCACCCCAGATAAGCAACCTGGATGCTGCTACTCCTTTTGGGGTGTGAGGGATTCCTCACACAAACTGGGCTGAGCCAGTTGGTCTCCTGGACATAGGAGGGTCTCTGGTGCTGTTCAGTTCACCCACAGAGATGCAAAAACTGCTTGAAGAAACCCAGCCAGGACAGTGTGCAATAAGCCTTTCTTACCAAGCAGCAACCACTAATGGCTCATAAATCCTGTGAAGGGACAATTCCCCAGTGCACTTTTAAGCCAAGGCTGTAGAGACAAAGTTTTCTTGGCTCGTGACACACAAACCTCTCACCCAGTGGTAAGATCACTCATTTGGAGAGGAACAGTCAGAGCTGTTACCACAGCAACCAAGAACCCATTCTCTGACCCAAGGCCAAGTGACCAATCTAATCAAGTCCATATTATTGTTACAAAACATCAGTCACAGCCAAACTACATCATAAAAATGGTCTGTGAGCCATGAAAGCTCCCAAATTCTGCCTGGGGGTTGTTGTCCCATGCCTAAACCATGCCAGGGTCTGTGATGACCATTGAACAGCTGAATTCCAGGCCTGGAAATGTTCCTCAGCCTTTTGGTTTGCTCCTGGGCACAAACACAACCACAGCACAAACACCAGCAACGTCCTGAAGAAGTTATTCTCCATTTCTTGGGTCTCTTCCAAGCCCACTCAGCTCAGACAGAGAACCCCAGCCCTCTCAGGCCCCCATGGGGAGGGTTGGCCAACTCGTTAAGAAAGGTGACTATAAAATTTTAATGATCTTCATTAGCTGCCAGTCTGCTCTGAGTTATAGTCCCAGGGATGCCAGGATGCTCTCTGATAACCTGTAATCAGAAAAAAAAAAAAAAAAAAAAGAAGAGAATTATTTATCAGACAGTTCCCTGCCATGTAGGAGAAGAGGATGGTTGAGGAAGCTCCAGGGGCTCTATGGGGAGGAGCAGCTGTCTCCAACACCCCTCTGAAGAAGTGCATGTTGTGGTGTCCTGGAAACCCATCCCTCAAAAGATCTCCCACTGCATCCCCTGGGTGGGATAAGCCACGATGCCACACAACAGCCAAGCTGAGCCCCTGCCCTGGGCAAAGGGGAAAGCTCCAAGCAAGGCTATATGAGTACATAAACCCAGCCATATTTCCTGGGGAAAGCTCTTCTTTGGGTTTTTACCATTCTCTTACCCCAGCTCTGGGATGAACAAGGGCAGGGAGTGATCCTGGCGCAGAGGCAAACCTCGGGATTTGCCACATACCACAGAGTAAGGTGAAATTTGCCTCATGGTTTGTGATTTCTGCTGAATTCTGGCAGATAAGGAAAGGATTTAGTACCAGGATTTCAGTACTAAGGAGTTTCTTCATATCCCCAAACACAATCCCTCTTTCTGGCCCAAATTTAAAGTTATTGCCACTGAAGAAGAAAAGCAGATTCCTTTCCATGCTTTGTCTCACCCTCTCACAACAGTTTCTGCAGGGCAGCTTGTGCACCAGCCTCCACAGAACCAGGCTTGGAGTCCCTGGGTCCTTGTCTTCTTGGTCTTCATATATCCAGAAATTAATTCCCAGAGGACATGCTCCACGATCTTTCTAGGCCCCAAGGTATAGAACTTTCCACAACATCCTTTTTCCTTTTCTTAAGGTGTGTGAAGTTCTTGGAGACACCTGATGAGTGAACAGAGCCCAGACACCATGAGGTTTTTTTTAGGTGGCAGGCAGCAGCCTCAGAATCACATCAGAGAGCCCCATCAGAGCACCAGAGTGGCTCTTATCCAGTCTCATGGATATAAATACATTTAATTGCACTAAATACTCCCTAATTTTTTCCTTCCCTCACTGCTGGTTGCTCTCCTTTCCAAATGCTGTCATGTGCAGAAGCTTGGAGTGAGTCTGACCTATAGAAACTGAGGCAGAAAAGGCATTCAACCTTTTCCATAATCACCCTTTGTTGGGCTATGCCCCCATCCAACAATTAACCCACATTTTCCCTGAAGTGTGCTGTTAAAACACTTGCAACCCCCCTTTTTGTTCCCCTCAGCATCCCTGGCCAATCTTTGCTCCAGCTGGTCCTTAGCCCTTCAGCTTTCATCCCTAAGTACCCCAGCCGTGCATTTACACTCTTCTTTCTTTCATTTCCCCTCCTTATTTCCATTTCTTGTGTGCTCCCTTTTAGCGGCTCAGCTCGCTAAGGAGTGTCTTAATTAGCCAAGGAGGCTTTGTGCAGAAATTCCTGATTTTCATGTGCAAAGGCAGGGCTTGTTCCCAAGCTCTGAATAAGTTTTCTTTAAAAATAAATCAGCCAGCTGTCTTGGACACCTTCTCCCCTCATAGCAACCTCCCAGTTCCCCCAAATAAGCTGAATTCAGATCTCCTGAGGTCCAGAGTCCTCAATCTACAGCTTGGCTTCTGGAGTCTCTCTCCAGATTCAAGTCCAGTCATCTCACAGCTACGAGACCCACCTGACACTCCTGGCCCAACTGTCCTTTGCTCCTGCACCTTTATGAGCAGCAGGTCAAGCACATGGATGGACATGGACAGGCACTGACCAAGGACTCTCCCTGGACTCTGCCCTTGAGAGATATCACCTGGAGTGCTGTGTACAGGTCTGGAGTCCTCAGCAGAAGGACATGAACCTGTTGGAGCAGGTCCAGAGGTGGACATGTAGATGCTCCAAGGGCTGGGGCACCTCTGCTCTGGAGACAGGCTGGGAGAGCTGGGGGTGTTCAAGTGGAGAAGAGAAGGCTCTGAAGAGACCTGAGAGCCCCTTCCCATGCCTAAAGGGTGCTCATAAGAAAGAGAGAGAACAGCTTTTTACAAGGCAGAGAGTGATAGGACAAGGGGAACAATTTTAAACTAAAAGAGGTGATACTTAGATTAGATATGAGGAAGAAATTCCTGGCTGTGAGGGTGGTGAGGCCTTGGCACAGGTTGCCCAGAGAAGTTGTGGCTGCCCCATCCCTGGAAGTGTCCAAGGCCAGGTTGGACAGGGCTTAGAGCAACGTGGGATAGTGGAAGGTGTCCCTGCCCATGGCAGGGGATTGGAATGGGATGATCCTTAAGGTCCCTTCCAACCCAATCCATTCTAATATTCTGTGGTCCTGGATATGTTCCTCCCTGGAGATATTCAACAGCTGTCTGGGCACAACCCTTGATGTGCTCTAGAGGCTGAGCAGGGAGGTTGGACCAGATGTCCTCCCGTGGTCCCTTCCAACCTTATCCATTCTGTGATTCCATCATTCTGTGAACCTGAATCCAAGGCCTTGCACTTGCCCAAAGTTCAGCTGCCATTCTTCAGCTGATGCTTGTTCCAGGTGGGATCTGCAGATGCCCCTCGCCATGCACCAGACCGGCCTGTGTGTCCTCAGCTTGCCCAGACTTCCAGCCCAGCCTGCCCAGGGATTTAAGCCCCGTAAAGAGCACAGGGACATGCTTTTCATAACTGGATCACACTCCCCTGCTCTCCCTGGTGGCACAGCATCATCCCAAGCCTGGGTCTCGGAATCCCGGCTCAGAGGAAACACGGCTTTTGATGAGTTCGAGCCTGGCAGCAGCTTTTGATGAGTTCAAGCCTGGCAGACCCGAGAGGTGCCAGCGTGGCTCAGCCTCCCACCGCTCCGAGCTTAGCTCGCCTTTCTCTCCCATCGGATCCCCGCGGAGTGTTTACTCCGCTCCTCCGCTCCCCGCCTGCGCCCCTTTGTTTCCCTGCCCCGCTCGGCCCCCGCGGGGGTTTGATCACCTGCGGCTCTTTAATTGCGATGTGCAGCTCCCTCCGTCCCCGCCAACAGCACGGAAAGAGAGGTCCCCTTTGAGCTTCCCCTCGGGGACCCGTTTTGTCTCCGGGCCCCCAGTAACCCTCCGGGAGCAGCTCTGCCCCATCCCCGTGTTCATCCCGCTCCTACAAAGCCCTCTTTGTGCCGGCGCTGGGCTCCAGCCAGCCCGGGCTGCAGGCACAGCTTATCTTTAGGCAGAGGCAGCGTTACAGGCTTTAGCAAGACCACTGGCATACTGGGACAAGGGGTGGATCGTGCCAGGCGTCTGAGATCCTCCTGCAGCGCTCAGAATATTCCCACACTGCCAGGAATCGCCCCTTTTTCCATGTTTTCACTTGAACACGAAGCCTCCAGGCGAGGCCATGCAGAGGGGGTGATGCTCCTGCTGCCAGGGGTGTCTGCCATCACTCACTGGCACCAGCCAGAGGGATGTTGGGCTGCTTGGCCAGGCTTTGGGAAGCTCTTGCCAGCACAGGATTCCCTGGGGGCTCACCCCAGTCTCCCAGGGTGATTGCTGAGGGGAGCAGGGGAATGGCAGGAGGCTCTGCCAGCGTTTCCCCCGGGAGGCAAAGATTCCATTCATCGCATCCAGGTACCTGGAGGGTTTCATGCATTGCAGAGGCTTTTCCCTGGGAGATGGGTGGACTCAAGGGCTGCTCTTAAAATGATTTTCATGTCTAGTGGTCTCAATGAGGGGGATCAGAGTTGGGCTTGGGGGATTCCCTCTGGCCTATTTTTGCTTGGAAAATTCCCTTCTTCCTATGGGTTTGCCCTCAGCAGGCTCCACTTGCAGACCTTTGTCAGGGCAAGGACTCCAGGCTGGATTTAGAGGGATGCTCCCAAGAAGTGAGCCAAGGGTGGACCCATATTGCTCCCCACTGTGAGTCCCAGAGGGAAAACTTTCACTGCTGCAGGGGTACCTTTAACCTCAAAGGATGCCACATCTGAGTGTTATTGTAGGGGTTTTTCCTTATTTTAGGGTCTTTTCCTTTTTGTAGTGTCTTTTCTAAGGGGAACACCCTGTTCTCTAATTGCCAGGTGGTTGTTGAGAAGATCTTTGCAGTCACAGCCTGGTGGAATTTTTTCCACTGGGCTGTCTGAAGATGGAAATCATCCCCTTGGAGGTGACAGTCCAGGGTATTTCCCACCTCCAGAACAAACCTGAATCCTGATGGAAAGTCCCTTGCCTGGCATCTCTCAAAGAGGTTCCCCAGGAATAGGAAAAGGAGTAAAGGTGTCCCTTACAGGTAAGGGGGAAACCTGCATCTTCTGTCCCCAGCCAGCACTGCCTGGAGGGAAAGAGAAGAGCAAAGCTGCTCCCTCTGAAATCCAGGAGACAGCAAAAAGTGAGGGCTTTGAGGGATGAGCCAAGGCAGACAAAGGCGTTCTGAGCAGGGGAGGGAGCAAGGAGCCGGCTCCAAGGCTGCTGGCCGGGTTGCCATGGATTTTTGTGCTAATCAGCCCTTTCCTTGCCTGGAAGCAGAGGGGAAAGGAAGGGATTTGAGCATGAAGGAGCTGCCTTCCTACCTGAGCTCTGTCCTGTGACCATCTGTCCTGTGGCTGTGCCAGTTCAGAAGGCCAAAATTCGCTGGAGTGGGATATTTTGGGAAATGAAGCCATATCCCTGTGCCAGGGACGCCTGTTCCATGACAAGCTGCTGCAGCTTGGACCTGCCCATGCTGTCCTGCAGAGCTGCCTGTGTGCTCCAGATCGTGCCACATCTGGGGTGTGGGTGATGGGAAGGGCAAACTTATAGGAGTAGCTGGCAGGGATGGGATTTTTGAGTGCCTGTGGGAGCTGTGGGACAACTCCAGACTCCAGGTAAACCTCCAGAGCCTTCCTGTTCCCCTGAAATGCATGAAGATGTCCCTGTTAGGACCTCACCCATCTCCAAGTCCCAGGACATCTATCCATGAGCCCATTCCTCACCTTGACATGCCCAGGATGCCATTGTTTACCTGGACCAGGGAGGATGGGATAACATCTGTGATAAACCTCTCTTCCTCTGAGCAACTGGTTTTTATTAAATCCTGGCTTTGATAGCACCAGGAAAGCCATCCTGGCAAAGCCAAATGTGATCCCACTTCCCTCAGAGCACGACTGCCACCCCAGGTGAGGATGCTCCCAGGGAAATACAAGGAGTCGGAGCTGGCATCAGGAATTCAGAAAGGCAATGGCATGTCAAAGAGCCTGGGGTTTCAAGGGCTCCAAGCATGTTATAAAGGGAATAAAATTTATTAATATAACTGCCAAAACTCATTAATTTGCCTTAGACATGTGAAGAGATCTCTGGCTGGGGATGAGCTTCCAGGAGCATGCTGGGCATGAGTGTGTGTGTGTGTGTGTGTGAGTGAGTACAATGTGAACTGGGGGCCTGTGTGCGTGTGTGGGGGGTGCTGGTGCTGCTGTGCACGTGTGTGTTGGCACCTCTCCTTGTGCCACAGGTGTGTGAGTGCCCACAGACTGCACTGAACACTCTCATATGTGTGGCACAGGCTGTGTGTTTGTGTAACGTGTTCTGAACGTGGAATCACAGAATGGATTGGGTTGGAAGGGAAAAGAAAGCTCATCTCATTCCAACCCCCTGCCATGGGCAGGGATAACTTCCACTAGCCCAGGTTGCTCCAAGCCCCATCTAACCTGGCCTTGGACACTTCCAGGGATGGGGCAGCCACAGCTTCTCTGGGCAACCTGTGCCAGGACCTCACCACCCTCACAGCCAACAATTCCTTCCCTATATCCCATCTAGTCCTGCCCTCTGGCAATGGGAAGCCATTCTCCCTTGTCCTGTCCCTCCATCCCTTGTCCAAAGCCTCTCTCCAGCTCTTTTGGAGATTCTTTAGGCTCTGAAAGGGGCTCTCAGGTCCCTGCAGAGGCTTTTTTTTGTCCAGGCTGAACACCCCCAGCTCTGTCAGCCTTTCCTCATAAATAAAATTGCATAATTGAAGAGCTCAGAGGGGCTCAGACAGTCTCCAGAGCTGAACAGGCTCCAGGGGAGGTTCAGATTGGATATTGAGAACAATTTCTTCCTGGAAAGGGTTGTCCAACCCTGGCACAGCTGCCCGGGGCAATGGTGGAATCACCATCCCTGGAGGGATTTAAAGGACTGGTAGATGTGACACTTGGGGACACAGTTTGCTTGTGGGTTTGGCAGTGCTGGGGGAATGGTTGGAGTACATGATTTTAAAGGTCTTTTCCAGCCTAAATGATTCCAAGATTCTATGATTTTATGTCCATGCTCCAGGGTGGGGTTGCAAACCAGCCCCAGGGGCATGTCCTGTGTGGGCTCTCAGATGGGCCAAGCACGTCTGTGACCTCCAGACTCTTTGTCCCTACTTGTGGTGCTTCTATGACCACAGCAAATGCAGAGGGATGGGGGACAATCCCCTGCTCCTGGTAGTCCTTCCCAGCACGGGCAGGTTGGAGGGTGGAGCAGAGCTGTGCTGTCTGTCCTTGGGGACAGCAGGTGAAGTGCCTCTCTTCTGTACCAAATTAACACCCCAAGAGCCATGTCAGAAGGCAGACCCTCAGATATTTTATTCCCAAATCTCTTCCCTCCTCTACACCAGCCTTCCAAGCCCACTCCTTGCATTGCAGTATCCCAGCAACTCTCCCCTCCCCAGCATTCCCTCCAGCAGCTTTTATTCCTCTGAAACACACTCGGTTGTGGGACTGAGATAAGGGCACATGTCTGAAAAGGCTGCAGATGTCCTTCACTCAGCCTTGCCTTCCAGCTGGCTGCCAGACCCTCCTACTGCAACCCCTCTGATGGAGGATGGTGTCAGAGCCACAGAAAGCCCTGCTTGAGTCAGGAGCTGTTTGCTGGCTCACGTTTCAATTTCTCTTTCCTCTGCATCCCAAACAGTCAAATATTTGCCTTTCCTTGCAGCACCTCTCTGTACAAATAAGGAGGAGGGGGAGAAGAAAATGGTCTCAGCTCACCCAGCCCATCTGTCCTGTGTATCAGTGCAGATCTCATTAAATGAGAGGACATAATTAAAGAGGAAATAAAGAATAACTGTGCTAGTCCTGCTTTGTTTACTCATGTTCCCAGATATTTCCCTGCTTAGGTTGGTGCTCATCCTGCACTGGCTGCATCCCAGAGGGATCCCTCCTCTTGGACTGCTCTGTACATGGAAACTCCACGCCTGCAGCAGGCAGGAGCTGATCTTTGCACTGCAAGGGAGCTGAGGGGTGGGGACCCAGCTGCCCAAAGCTCTTCTGGGCACCAGATTCTTCCCTTTTTTTTGTGGATTTTTCATAATTACTCTTGAGATACTCATCCAATTCCACTATTGCAAAATCCAGAGCTGAGAAGGAGGCAGGCTGGGCTTAAAACCTACAAACCTGGGCTTAGAGGACCTCTGAGCTTTTTTAAACCAACAAAAGCTCCCAGCACTGTCACTTTGGTGGGCAGCTGCTTTATGCTCTGAGGTTGTCATGTTCAGGTACCAAAGCCCATAAACCAGAGATGTGGCTCGTTTGGATCAGCAAGATCACCCTGCACAAAGCTATGGTTCTCCACCCAGGTCCTGAAGGATGGGTGTCATCATCCCAAGAACCTTTGCTGACCCACCAATTGGGCCAATCCTTATCATGGCAAGGGCCAAGTGGGCACAAGTTTTAATTGGGAAAGGATGAAACCAATCTGTTCTCTTCAGGTTCTCATTTTGAATGTTCATCTTCACCCTTCTCCTTCTGACATCAGTGGAAGGTTTTCCTCAGTGAGATTTCATTCAGTTGATATGGGTAGACCAACCCTGCCTGAATTTCTCTTATCCCCTCCTTGAATTTCCAAAATCCCCAGGAAAGATGCAGCAGTCCAGGAGTCAGGAGGTTTTTAAGAGCTCCCAAAGGTTTATGCTCAAATCCAGGCTGGAATTTGTCTCTGTTCACAGAATCATAGAATCGATTGGGTTGGAAAAGACCTCCGAGATCATCAAGTCCAACCCTTGGTCCAACCCTTGTTACTCCTGTTGGGGCCAGTGCTCAGCCGCCACAGCCAGGAACAGCCATTCCCCACTCAATCATTGAGGTTTCATCCCTGGCAGGAGGTTCATCTCACCCTCCATCCTTCCCAAAGGATGTCTGAATTGGGAGGTGGGGAGCACCAGAGCTGCTCTGACTATTGAAACTGCAGCATCATTTGCAAAGCAAGCAGCTTCCAACTCCAAAACAACCCTGGGGGAATCCCCTCCTCCTCCTTCTCCTCCTCTTCCTCTTCCAGCATCTTTTTAGCCCAGCAAGGAAACCTCGACCAGGCATTTTGCTCTGGGGAGTGAAGGGAGGCAGGGAAGGGCGTTGCAACTCAAGACAAAAGTGGATTAATTCAGCGTGGAAAGGGTTTTTTTGTCTCTCCGTTGTTCCCTTGTTAAGGGAAGGATGTGCTCCTTCCCCTCTCCATTCATATTCCAGGCTCATTTGCTGCAGCGGGAGCTGTGCCGGGCTGGGAAGCACATCTGCATCGGGATGTACTCAGAGAGCCGAGTCTCCAAATCAATTACTGACCTTCTGCTGCTCCAGAAATTGCTCGGATGGATTTGCATGTTGGGTGTGGGGAGAGAGAGAGGCTCAGCCTCGTTTTCTCCTTCTCTGCTTCTCCAGCTTCCTCAGAAGCAGAACTGATTTATTTGGTGGATCTGATTAATCGCACCTTGTAAAATTTCCCCACTTGTTCACATTTTCCTTCTCCTGGTATCAGTTCTGATTGTTGATGTACAAGCTCCTTCTGGAGTGTTTGTTTTATTCCTATGATGCTTATGAATGACACTGCTTGTGTATCCCACTGTCATCCACCCCCTCTTCCCTTCAAACAACTTTGGAACCTCCTCATCCCTGCCAGATTTGACAGAGCAGTGAACCTCGGAGATGTCACATTCCCACAAATGTTTCTCAAGTGCTTTTCCATCAGTGTATTTATCCAGAGAGTTTGAGTTGCTCAGCCTGGAGAAGTGAAGGCTCCAGGCAAACCTTGGAGCCCCTTCCAGTGCCTAAAGGGGGAAGGAGAGCTGGAGAGGGCCTTTGGACAAGGAATGGAGGGACAGGACAAGGGAGAATGGCTTCCCACTGCCAGAGGGCAGGGATAGATGGGATATTGGGAAGGAATTGTTGGCTGTGAGGGTGGGGAGGCCCTGGCACAGCTCTGGCTGCCCCATCCCTGGAAGTGTTTAAGGCCAGATTGGATGGGGCTTGGAGTAATCTGGGCTAGTGGAAGTTATCCCTGTCCATGGCAAGGGGTTGGAACAAAATGATCCTTATGATCCCTTCCAACCCAAATGATTCCATATTTCTAGGATTCTAACACATGCTGGAGACTGATTACATTCTCACCAGTGAACTAACCAGTGCCTGGCCTTGTCTTCTGTCCCAAGGCAGCCCTGGCTGTATCAGATGGCCCTGAGGGAGGTGGGTGTGATAACTGCAGACACATCTTTCTCCAGATTCTGGAGAACAAGTGATGAAACCATCAGGGAATCAGTTAAAACATAATGTGAACTAGCTCTTGGCACAGTGAGCAACAGAAAGTATAAGGATGCTGGGGAAAGAGTGAGAAAATGCAGCAAGGCCACAAATGGATGTTAAAGAATTGGCTGGGTTGTCCTCCCTGGTGTCCTTAACTCCAGGGGTGAGGGAGCTCTCAAGAGGTGCTGCATTCACAAGTTCTCCCTATAAAACCTCTCCTTGGGCAGGGTGGGTGTAAGGGACCTGGCTGTGACCCCTGGAGAGATTCCCTGTGTCCACTCCTCCTTATGCCACCCAGATCCTCACTGTCCCTCTTGGGACTGATGCCCCTGTGCCCACAGAGCTGTGGAAACACATCCCAAGGGAGCCCCACAGTCCGGCTGGGAGGCAGAGCAGGAGGTGGGGGAGGGCAGAGATGGCGTCACAGCGCCCAGAAATCCTGCAGGGATAGAGACCTTGGAAAACAGAGAAAGCTGCAGTCTCAGGGGGAGATAATTCCCCCCTGGGAGCAGCATTCCAGCTCTGTCTGCATCACGTGTGGAGCAGAACTGGGAGCGCTGGGAGTGCCGGGAGCACCGCGCTGGTGTTTGCTGAGCCGTGAACAGGCAAAGGCTGGTGTAGTTTGTCTCAATAAGCTGCTTATTAATTCTTGCAGCCAAGAAGGGATGATTTTGCATTTCCTTGGCAGTATCATCTGCTGGCAGGAAGGAGAAAGGCATAAATGTTGGCTCTTCCCTTGTGTAGAGAGGACATGGACACCCAGGCGGAGCCAGGGGCTGCTCAACCAGCCACAGAGACACTGAGGAAGCACCTGGGGGTGTGTGTGGTCACTGCCAACACTCAGATCCACCTAAATTAGAAGGTTGAAGTCTGGTCTTCTCAGGGAAAAAACAAACAGGCAATAAGGAAATCCAAAGCTGTGTTCCTTCAGAAATCCCTGTACACACAAATAAACATGCCCACGCACACAGTGCCAAATAAACAAGTAAATACAGGAAAGTTTCTTTAATTCTCCAAGGTTTTTACCCTCAACTCACTGCTGGAGATCAGAGCATCCTCTGAACAGGATCAGTACTTGGCTCACACTCCCAGCAGGCATTGAGGGGGCTTGGGAGCTGCTCCCTTCCTCAAATAAAAGATGAGCTTTGAAGAAAGAACTTTAGGATTTGAGTATTTCAGTTTCTGTTAAATCTCCTTCTTTTCCCAGTTGCTTGGGGCTTACAGGAGGGGAGGGGTGATGAGAATGCCCTCATCAGGTGAGTGCCAGTGGGAGAAGCTGCAGGGTGGATTTGGAAGAGAGGGAGAAAAACTACAGGAATGAAGGCACAAAAGGATCCCTGAAGCTTCATGGTGGTCCCATCCCTCTGTGATGGGGGATCCTGCATCTCACTGGTGTTGCTGCACTTATTGCTGCACTGGGAACTAAGAGAGCTGAAAAGATCCACTGAGGTTATTCAGATGCTCCCCTGCAGTGAGATATTCCCCCTGCAACTCTTCCTCCAAGGAATTTCATAGAATCACAGAACAGGTTGGGTTGGAAGGGACCTTAAAACTCATCTCATTCCAACCCCCTGCCATGGGCAGGGACACCTTCAACCATCCCAGGTTGCTCCAAGCCCTGTACAACCTGGGCTTGGACACTTCCAGGGATGGGGCAGCCACAGCTTCTCTGGGCAACCTGTGCCAGGGCCTCCCCACCCTCACAGGGGAGAATTCCTTCCCAATATCCCATCTAACCCTGCCCTCTGGAGGTGGGAAGCCATTCCCCCTTGTCCTGTCCCTCCATTCCTTGTCCCAGGTCCCATTCCAGCTCTCTTGGAGCCCCTTTAGGCACTGGAAAGGAGCTCTAAGGAGCCTTCCCTTCTCCAGGCTGAACAACCCCAGTCTGAGGTACCAGAACACTCCTGGGATTGTCTGAACCAGCTCAAGCAAATGCTGAGCCCCAGGGAGATGAGTAAAAAGCAGAGGTGGCCAGTGCCAAAAGTAGACTGAGGAGGAGGAACCTGCCTGGGTTTGCACATAAAATTTTCAAGGATCACAATTTCCAGCAGCAACTTTGAAGAAGAGGCAGGACATCCATTCCCAGAAAAAGATCTGATAAGACCTCTCTGCCTACAGAGATGAAGGAAGGCAGAGGATTCACTAAAAGTGTTTCTGCATCCCCAGCAAGCTTTTAAAAATGGTCTTTGATGAGGAAAAAAGGCAAAGAAGCTCCATGTAATCTTTGCAGCGTTCACATCTGTGTCCCACAGCTTCAAGGCTGCTTTTACTCCTTTACATGAGACTCCCAGATAATCCCACAACCCCTATTTTTTCCTTCCTAAGTCCCTTTTATCTCTCAGGTATAATTTTCCACTGCCTTCTCTCCTCCATCCTCCTGCCTCCTACCCATCCCTGCTCTCCGGGCTGTGGATACACCATGTCTTGGCCTTGTTTGGAGCAGCACAGGTGGTGAGCAAGAGGGCAGAGACATTGTTGGCGCTGCCACCGCTGCCCTTTCTTCAGTGCCAACAGTAAAGCATCTCCTGTCCTCCAGCCAACAACCAGTTTTACTCAAAACCTTCAAAATCCAACAGTCTTTGGGACCTGCACCCCTAGATCATACATGGCTGCGATTTGTCACCTATTTCAAGGTGACTAAACTTGCAGACAAAGCAAGTGAAACAAGTCTGTGGGTTGTATAAGCCTCTTTCTTTAGAAAACCCCCCAAAAGCAGCATTTCAGAGCCCAGGGTTGGCTGTTGGCTCTGGTGTGGTTTCATTTCCTCCCAATGTTTCTGTGTAAACACTAATCAGTCCAAATTATTCAAATCACAACTGTCGAGCGTGGAAGTGGCATTAACGAGGAAAAATAGGGAACAGATTTGTTGAGCAGAACGTGTGCCTTGGCTGGAGGTTGGTGGCTCCCATCCAACACATGCAACTCATACCCCTTCCTCTGCCACAGCCCTTGGAAATCTCTCTTGTTGGGAGAGAGTTCTGGGACAGGTTGTCCACCCCCAGGGTTCCTGGCTGGTTAAACACAAGAGGATGTTTTCCATGAAGAATCTGAGCATTTGGGGGTCTGGCTCCAAACGAGATGTCCCAAAAATTGGAAGGGCTCTGACCTGCTCTGCTGTCAGGTTTGCAGCCAGTGCAAGACCACACTGCAAATCCAGGGTGGGTGTGAGCACAAGGCTTGGTTTGATCCTTCCAGTGTCCCTGTGAAGACTCAAAATTCCTTTACTCAGTTCCAAATTCAGGAAAGCTTCAAGGCTTTCTTAACAAACTGGGCATGGTGGTTTTTGGAGGAAAACTCACACCATGTCAGAGAATCATAGAAACATGGAATCATTTGGGTTGAAAGGGACATTAAAGATCATCTGGTTCCAATGCCCTGCCATGGGCAGGAACACCTCCCACTAGCCCAGGTTGCTCCAAGTCCTGTCCAACCTGGCCTTGGACACTTCCAGGGATGGGGCAGCCACAGCTTCTCTGGGCAATCTGTGCCAGGGCCTCCCCACCCTCACAGCCAAGAATTTCTTCCCAATATCCCATCTAACCCTGCCCTCTGGCAGTGGGAAGCCATTTCCCCATGTCCTATCCCTCCAGGCTCTTGTCTCTTGTCCAAAGTCCCTCTCCAGCTCTCCTGAAGCCCCTTTAGGCACTGGAAGGGGCTCTCAATTCTCCCTGGAGCCTTCTCTTCTCCAGGTGAACACCTCCTGCTCTCTCAACTCAAGCCTCCAAAGTCCAGGCCTGTGAAGACCATGGCAAAGACTATTTCCCTTCCAAATTTAGGATTACCTTGGCTACAGATCTGCATCCATTCCCCACTGCCCCTGCCTGTCTCCTCAGAGCTGTGTCAGACCAGGGAGACTGTGCCAAGTGTGGGAAACAGGCTCTCATCCTTCCCCAAACTTGACACAGCATGGCCAGGCCCTTCTTGGCCTCCTTCATCCTTGGAGCTGTTTCAGACACAACTGGACATGGCCCTCAGTGAGCTGGTTTAGTCAGACCTGCACTGAGCAGGACAAGGAATGAGATGAGCTCCATGAATCCCTTCCATCCTGGATTATTCCATGACTTTAAATTGCTGCTGTGCTTTTTGTTAATAAACTACTACCACTCCCCAGGCCAGGAACAAATTCCATCCCTTGGGGGCTACATCTGGTGGGGTTATTTTTTTTTCTTTTAAATCAACTTCTCCAGAGAGTTTCTGAGGATCGATGGCACCAATACCTGCAATAGATGGGAACAGCTCATGCAGAAAGGCCAGGGCAGAGTCTTGCAGGAGGCTCTTCAAAGGTTCAGACTCAGCATATTGGAGCAATTTTTAAAAAGCAAAGCAGGTGTTCTGTGTGGAAAGGCCAAACCAGATTCCAAGGAGGGGCAGATTCCCATTGTTCCATGGAAACTTGTTTTTCTGTGGAGAAAGGCAGCCAGAAATCACCTGCATCCAACTGCAGGGTATCCTACAGCAGGAAACCATCAAGTCAGCCCTTGAAGGTGGTGTTCAAACTCTCTGGAAAACATCCCAGACATTAAATACTTGGAGCTGTTAGAATAAGGTCAGAATAAGAGAAATTACACTTGAGAAAGGAAGGAATGGAGCCATCAATCTTCAGCCTCAGGAAGAGCAATTTTAAAACCTTCAGGGGGAAGAATTTCAAATTTGGCTGGAGCACCACAAAATGCTGCACCAAAGGTGTTTGGGTTTCCCTCTTTGCTCTGCTGGCAGTCCTGTTTTCCACCTGTCTGGCCCAGAAACATGGAAAAACTGGGGGTTTGCATTGTGGCCCTGCTCCCTTCTCCTCTGAGGCATGAAAGGATCTGTTGTCCCCATCTTTGCTTCAAAGGCAGCAGCAATTTCAAGGGACAGAAGCCAATGGCTGTGCCCAGGACCTGGAGGAGGTGTTGGTATTTCTCAGAGTCTGCCTGTTTTCCACCCAGACTAAACTCAGTTGGGAAAGTGCTTGAAAATGGATTCACTTCCCAGAACTGTGGAACTCCGTGCTGCAAGGAGCTGTTCCTACTAAAAGTTGCCATGAAATCCATGGGATACCAGATTATTTTCTGGCAGTGAAACTCAGTGTTGAAAATGAGTAGACAGAAACAACAGAAAAATTCAGGAATACTTTGGGGCACAGCTGAACTTGAAAGAGCACCTTGGGCAAGGGTATTTTAGGTTTGCCTTATCCTGTTGTGACAGGCTGCTGATTCTAAAATTAAGGAGGGTTCATTTAGATCAGACATAAGAAGGAAGTTTTTTACAATGAGGGTGTTGGGGCCCTGGCACAGGTTTCTCAGAGAGGTGGTGGCCGCCCCATCCCTGGAAACAAGCCAGGTTGGACAGCTCTTAGAGCAATCTGGTCTATTGGAAAATGTCCCTGCTTATTGGAGGGGGACAAGGTCACCTATAAGAGGGTTATACCATCAAATCCAAATTATTCTATGATTTCCTGCAATCCAGACTCCAGTTCTTTGTGCCTTGTCTGGTTTGTTCTTATTAACAGAGCTTGTGGTTTGTCTTTATAGGATAATTTCTCCCAAGAAAGGCAGCTCAGCTGTGCTTGGCTCCAGCTTTCTCCTGAGAGTGGGGAGGTCAGTGCAAGCAGCTCCAGAGACTCCCATGCCAGCTCCTGGTTTCCCCCCACAAAGGAAACAGCCCCGTCCGTGCCTCTGTACACCCAATTTCCACATGTCTGTGTCCTGCTCTAAGCAGATGTTTGCACTGGAGCTAAACTGAGGTTGGGTTATAGTTACACCCCCAAAATGTCCTCTGTTGAGGGGTAAATGAATCCTGTGACCTCTCCTCCTGTCAGACCCTGCCCAAGTCAGTGATGTGGGGCAGGGCTGTGTCTCAGCCTCCAGCACCCAAAATCAACCCTGAGCCCCCCTTTCCGATGCAGACACCCCAAAATCCTTGCATTGGGTGTTTCCTCCAGGCTTTCAGGAGTCTTTGGCACTGGTTAGGTGGGAATCAAGCTGGTTTTGCCCAGCTCCTGCATCCTAATTACTCCACAGCAGGTTGGTTCCCAGTACGTCCGTGGATGTGGATCCGAGCACAGCCAGATTTGTTTCCTAACCCCCAGCTCCTCTCAAACGTGGAGACAGTTTGGGGGTGACAGAATTAGCTTGGATGATCAATTATGAAGGGGAGAAGGAGAAGGAGGAGACAAAAAACCTGTGGGCTTTGCAGCATGAGCCACTCCGGCATTTCACAAGCAGATTGTTATGGTTTAGCCAGGTGGGCCTAAATTTAGGCTTTAAAACTCAGATTGGGCCTAGAATTGTCAGCTGACTTGAGCTGGGCTGGGCTAGCTAACAGCTGACTTCTTTTGGCCAATAATATTGTATTCTATACCATACTACATCATCTCAAAAGAAGTAAAATCCAGTGTGTGGGAGTGGCTTGGGCAGTGGCTTCGTAGCTGTTGCTCCAGCAGGACACACCGTGCCGTCCCAGGAGGGATGGGGAGGCCCAAGCCCACAGCACCGGCTCACCATCATGTTATCTTAGGGAAGTAAAATGTTTGTTCTTAGTTCTTCTCTTTGCTTAAGTCTGTCTTTGGAGAATTGACTTCTTTAGAATGATTTGTAGTCAGAATGGTAAAATCTGTGCTTATTGGGGAGTGGGAAGTTATATATAACTTGTGTAAGTGTGTGTTATATTGTAGTTTTCTCTTAATTTTCTCTTTTCTGTATAAATACATGTAGTTAGTTTCAGCATAAACCNCCTCCCTTCCCTCCTCCCCTTCGTTTGCATGCACCCAATGGAGTGCGTGACTCCTCCCCGTCTCCTCCCCATCTCCGCCCCTCTTCCCCGCCCTCATCCGGGAACTTTGTGCGCGCCCCCTTATAAGCAAGCGCGGTCTATTAAACTTGGCTTTTTCCTCGTGGACTCCCACCTGGTCTGCGTCTGTTCCGGCCGGAGGGGTCGCGCCGGGCCGGGAGCGGGAAGAGCCGACCCTGGCTTCTAAGGGGCACGATCCTAGGAAGCGCCGCCGGCGGCGGCCCGCCGCGTTCCTAGCCTTGCTCCTGGGAGTGTGAAAACCCCTCCACTATATTAGTGGAATTATTCATCCACTGAGAGAGGAACACTTTTTCTCTGTACTTGGGCAGTTGGCATTTTGCCAGCTCAACCCAAGACACAGATGGAGAGCAGTAGGGAGGGCTGAGCCTCAGCCTCACACAGACAACCTAGAGCACCCTTGGGGCCAACCCTGCCTGGGGCTCATCCTTGGGTGAATGAGTTGGCAGCACCTTCCAGTCCTCTCAGAGAAGGCTTTACCCCTAATTTATCCATCCCTCTGCTTTGCCTGGTGTCAACTCAGCTTTTTGTTGGATGTCCTTTCAGCTGAGGGATCCTAAACACCACACCCATCCCAGCAGCTCTCCTGAACCCTGGGGGAGGGCCCAGGGGCATTTCACAGCACCCACCACTCAAATCTAAGGGGCCTCTGAACTGGCCTAAAGAACCTGCACTCCCCAAGGATGTGCCTAAAGTCCCCTTTCAGGAGCCAGGGAGTGCTGTCAAGGCCAGAAAAAGGCAATGATTTCCAGTGGGACTGTTTGGGGAGAGAGTTTGTTCCATTGAGGCCACTCTGATGTAAGTCTGGCAGGAAGCAGATCCTTACCTGCTCAGAGACACACCTTCCCCACCATGACACCACATGGCAAACGTGGTCCCAAAATGGACTTTGCCCAAGTTAAATGGTGAAGAAAGCCAAGAGCAAGGATTGATGTTCTCCATCACAAGGTGTGTCCTCAATCAGGGCCTGATTTAGTTGAAGATGTCCCTGCTCATGGAAGGAGAGGTTGGACAAGATGGTCTTTAAGGTCCCTTCTAGCCCAAACCATTCTGTGATTCCATGAGGTCCTGGTTTGGAGAGCACATGGACTCTTGGCAGAAGGACCTCTATCTACCAGAGATCTCACAGACCAACAGTGGGGCAGAGTCACAGTTCCCAGTCCCTCCACAATCCTGCCACTAACTCTTTCCCTTCCAGATTTGAGGTCAAACCCTTTCATTTTGTACAGAGTGGGCCAAAACCCCTTGAGGAAGTATGAAAACCCGCTGGTTGCCATGGTGAGTGGGTCTATCTCCTGGCACAAATGCATCTCATGAGACCCCCTTTGCTCTGCATCCATTTGCACAAAGCCTTATAGAAGATTTATGTGGGACTTCACCTCGTATTCACCCCATGCTCTTTCAAGGAAGCATGGCAGGGACTCAGAGCTCCTGGGAGGCCAGGACACAGCTCATTAGTGTGTAATTGTGACCAATTACAGCAGAAAAGCTACAAGAAACCAAACCAGAAAGGCCAGCCCCAGCCCCAAGTCATATCCAGGTCCTTGCACAGTGCACACGAGATGAGAAGGGAAGTCTGATGGCTCCAGGAAGGGTAATTAGCTCACAGTGATGAGTGGGAGACTGGAAGCAATATTAGTGTAGCATATATCATCTTCTAAACAAGTCTTGTTTGTTTATGATGGGTATGATGGGCTCCCATGACCTGTGTCCTGAACTCAAACCTCCCCCTCTGCTCCCTTATCCACTCATCTCTGGCTTTTTGCATCATTGCATGAGAGGGAAGGTCAGTCTGTGGGTTAACAGCCTCACTTGGTGCTCTGGAAATGCAGATTAATAGGGCTGAAAAGGGCTTTGAGAGGTTATTGAGACCATTTCCCTGCCCTGAGGCAGCAGAAACTACACATAAATCAGCGCTGGCAGCATCTCTCTGATGGCGTCTCAAGTACCACACCTACATCATGTGCATCACCTTCTGCCCCATCTGCCACAGGATCAGTGACCCCCTTTATCCCTGCTTGGTCCCATGGCTGCACATACCCCAGTGACCTCCTCCATCCCTTGGCTTTGTGTTTTCAGCCCAGGGTGATGCTCACAACGCAGAGAGGATCATAGAATGGGTTGGGTTGGGAGGGATCTTAAAGATCATCCAGTTCCAACTCTCTGCCATGGGCAGGGGCATCTTCCACTAGACCAGGTTGCTCCAAGCCTCGTCCAGACTGGCCTTGGACACTTGCAGGGATGGAGCATCCACATGTCATAGCAGCATCCTTCATCTCCATCCAAATCCTGGTGGTGTCTTCTGTAAAATCCTCCATGTCCCCATTTTTTTCAGTCCACCCCCCACCATGGACATGTACAGTGGGTGTTTGGGTCAGTGGGACTCATCCTGGCCAAAGCCCTGCCCACAGCTCAGGGGGTGAGTGGGTGCAGGGCAGGAGCTCTGAGCCTTCCTGCAGCCCTTCCCACACAGCTGGGACCAAGTCAACTCTAATTATACCAGATTTCTCCAAAAAGGAACAATTTCTAGGGAATGCCCTTAAATATTTACTCTACATCTCAAAGCAAGCACTTCCAGCATGGCAGGGGGCAGGGAGACCTCCCAGTGACAAGTGAGGGGACTCCAAAGGGGTGGCATCAAGGCAGGATTGTGGTGCTGGGGCAAAAGAGCTCTGCCCCTTGCTCAGCCTGCCCAGGAATGGGCTACAAGGGGCAGCTCTGGGGCAGCCTTGCCTAAACTATACAAATACTCTATAAATAGATGCAGTTTCCTGCTGGAGGCTGCTTGTTGTTGTTTTAAGTGTCTGAGCCAGACCTCGATGCTGAAGTCCCCACAAAGCCAGGGAGGGTGGAGGATGTGCTGCAGCAAACCAGAGTGGTCTCTGGAATGGTTTAGTCCAGGCTGACCACAGCACCAGCCCTTCTCCAAGGAAGAGCCTCTACCATCATGCTGAGGGAACACCAAGACTTTCTGGGATGGAAGATAACTCATGTCCTCGTTGATGAGCCAGTTCCTCCTTCTGACTTGCTGCATCTTCCTGGAGGAAGAATCCTGTTGAAATGAGAAGTGCCTTGCAGGAGGATTAGAGATTAGGAGAGGGTTTCTCACCAGAAGTTTCCCTCAAGAAGGGAAATTCCTTATTCTTCAGACATTTTTTAAAGTAGCCCAGAGAAATACTTGCCAGGTTTAGTTGTCTTGGCATAACCTGGTCTAGTGGAAGGTGGCCCTGCCCATGACAGAGGGTTGGAGTTGGATGAGCTTTAAGGTCTCTTCCAACCCAAACTGTTCTATGATTCTACCTCGTATTGGACCAGGCTGCTCCAAGCCCTGTCCCACCTGGCTTTGAACACTTCCAGGGAACGGTTACAAGCATGGAAGTAAAATATCTCCAGCATAACTCGAGAGCCCCTGAAGGAGGGTTGTGGAAGCCAGAGCAGTCTGCAGGTACCACTATTTGCTGCAGCTCAAACTGCCTCTTTTCCAGAAAGCAATTCACAGAGTTAAACCTGAGGGCTCCTTTTGTCTCTGACCTCAGGACTCCAGGGAATTTGTCCTCCCGTTTTGATTGGGGCTTACAGTTCTGAGGAATGAGTGTTAATGCACCCAGACCTCGTAGAAATCCCTAAAGCCATTTTTAGGCTGTGAATGGGTATTAAAGCAGAGGTTTAAGATACTGAATTGCCCCTTTGCTGCTCATCTGTGCCTCTAATCCATCATTTCCTATACCCAAACATGTACAAACACAGCCCTTGCTTCCATTAAAATGAAATCTGGCTTTCTCTAAGCAGCCAGGGCTCAGTGTTTTTCTCCCTCTGACCTGTAAATCCCCCAGCACTGAGTTTGAGAAGTCCCCAGAATGTGACATGAAGACCCTTTGCCTTCTCCTGGCTCCTGGCATGGCCTCCACCCCGCACAAGCTGGGTTTAAGACCCCTCAGAAAGCCCAGACTGTGCCCAGACCCCTTTCCCTGATGGACTGTAATGAAGGTGGCCACTGTTAAAACCACCCCACACATTCAAAGCCATCTTGTTCCTCCCTTGATGTTCCTCAAGCTCCCTGACTGTCCCTTACTCCCCTCCTCCCTCCTCAGTGTGCTCAAGTCAGAGCAAAACCACCGAAAGAAGAAATGTGTTCCCAGCTCCAACCCATGGGGAAAAGGTCTGGGGAGCTATTTATAGACTCCTGCATCAGAGCCATCAATAATTCAGGAAGCTCTGAAATGGAGCTGGAGATGAGACACAGGACAGCTCTTGCCTGAAGCACCTGGGGTCAGGGTGGCCAAATCCTGGTCAATGTGTGGGGTGCAGCATCTTCACCTCTGCATTTCTGAGGCCAGACACCAAACTCAGCCTCCCCAACCTTCCTCGTGCTTCACCAACAAATAAAGGTGGAAGGATCCTGCTTCTCTCCAGGCTTCAAAGCCACCAGGCTCCTGCTTTCCCTCCCAAGGGAGACACAAATCTGATTCATCACCTCTTCCCACACTCAGTCCTGCACTTTGCTCTGCCTTGAGTGAGGTTTTGAGCTTGCTGGAACATGATTTTATTCATGAGGTTGGGGTTAAGGTATCCATCCACTAGGAATGTTCCCCTCTTCCCATCCTTGAGACATTGGGATGGGGCTGTCACATCTTTCTAAGCATCCCTTAAACTTAGAGAGAAGGAAAACTGGAAGGTAAAAGCTTGAAGCCGAAGTTAACACAGCAGCACAGAAAATGCTAAATTGGGAATTGAACCCATCCTTGGATGTATTTCCCATCAGCTGAGCCTCTGGAAGGGCACAGTAAAGGTGTGGCTTAGAATCATAGAATCGACTGGGTTGGAAAAGCCCTCCGAGATCAAGTCCAACCCTTGGGCCAACTCCACTCCCTTTACCAGA
>VWZD01012952.1:576613-629128 GCA_013396695.1 Sakesphorus luctuosus
TTGCCCCCCAAAACAGGAGTCTTTCCTCCCAATTGCCCCCCCAAAACATGATCCTGCCTCACAATTGCCCCCCAAACAGGGTCTCACATTCCTTTCTTCTTCCCCATGTCCACATCTACCTCTTGTCATGACTTTAAAACTCTGGGTCTAGAAAGATCTTTCCAGCCTGCTTCTGACACGGGGATCACTCCCAATTTAGTGACCAAGTGACAAGAAAATACAAAAAACATTAGACCTTCAAGCACTGACATCTATAAAGCGTTCCTACTTTTCCTGGTGCTCAGATGAGGTCAAACAGCCTGGGAAGACATGGTAGCTTCAGAAACTGCCATTCCTGTGCTGGAGAAATGCCTTCTGGATCAGGAAAGGAGTGGAATTCCTCACTGTCTGGAATCCTCTGAGGAGAAGCAAATTTCAACATAAAAGGCTGCTCTGGAAAAATGGAAATGAAAATTAATGCCTTGTTCTATTTCTATGTGGGAAGTTTCTGAATTCACTCTAAAAAAGTAATTTATAGGAAAATTATGTATTTTCCATATGAAATGTCATTGTAAGCAACACTTTCCCATTTTTTTTTAAGTTGGCACTTTGAGTTAGAAACACACTTAGCATTGAGTGCCTGCAGAAGCTCCCAGGAGGGTTTTGGTGAGCCCCCAGAGTGGGTGGAGAATCTCATTCCTCCATTGGAAGGATAAGGGACAATGGAGGTGGCACGAGGCTTTATGGGATGGCCAAAGAGGGAGGGAAACAGAATGGAAATATGGAATGGTTTGCAGCACTTGGCTTTGCAAAATATTCTAAAATCATGGAATGGTTTGGGTTGGAAAGGACCTTAAGGATCATCCCATTCCATCCCCCTGCCATGGGCAGGGACACCTTCCACTAGACCAGGTTACTCCAAGCCCTGTCCAGCCTGGCCTTGGACACTTCCAGGGATGGGGCAGCCTCAGCTTCTCTGGGCAACCTGTGCCAGGGCCTGCCCACCCTCCCAGCCAGGAATTCCTTCCTAATATCTAATGTAAATCTACCCCCCTTCAACTTCAGGCCATTCCCTCTTGTCCTGTGCCTCCATCCCTTGTCCCAAGTCCCTCTCCAGCTCTCTTGGAGCCCCTTTAGGCACTGGAAGGGGCTCTCAGGTCTCCCTGGAGTCGTCTCCAGACTGAAACATCAGAGTTCTACTTGTGGTCAGAAGAAATGTTATCCTACACTTGAGATTTTTCTACTGTGGGGACCCATTTGAGATGGTGGGAGAGGGCAGAAGACTGTGCAGGTGCCACTCAGGGAGTTTAAATCCCTTCAAACCTGAACACTAACCTGTGCAATGCACCTTCTCAGGAGCTTCAGGAGGTTGCACAAGGATTAGAGAAAATACACCCACTGGAAGGTATTAAACACATAGAAGCAACCCCTGGGTCAGAGTGGATGGAGCTTGTACGGGAAAGCCACTCCAATGCTAAACTGGAAGTCAGTTTTACCAAACTATTTTGGTCTGAGTCCTCAAAAATACAGATAGTCACTGCCAGCTTGAAGGAAAACATCCTAAACTGCTGCCACTTGCAGTGTCAGGGGCAGGAAAACATTTTAACCTGCTCCCAGTTGCAGGATTGGGGCAGGAAAACATCTTGAACTGCTCCCAGTTGCAGGATCAGGAGCAGGAAAACATTTTAAACTGCTCCTAGTTGCAGGATCAGGGGCAGGAAAACATCCTGAACTGCTCTCAGTTGCAGAATCAGGGGCTGGAAAACATCTTGAACTGCTCTCAGTTGCAGGATTGGGGCAGGAAAACATCCTGAACTGCTCCCAGTTGCAGGATCAGGGGCAGGAAAACATTTTAAACTGCTCCCACTTGCAGGATTGAGGCAGAAAAACGTGTTGAACTGCTCCCATTTGCAGTACCAGGGGCAGGAAAACATCTTGAACTGCTCCCAGTTGCAGGATCAGGAGCAGGAAGCAACTTCTTTCCGTGGTTGAGCAACACTCACTCCAGATTTAAGTTCCACAATGGCACCGCTGAGGCATAAATGCCTTTTGAATCCTGTGGCTGCAGCCTGTGCCAACTCTCTTCTCTGCCCTGTGGAATCCCAGCCATCCTGTAATCCCTGGGTTTGTTCCAGAAGCTGCCCCTCCCTCTCCCTGCACAGCCCCTCAGCCCCAGGCACTCAGACCCACAGGGAATGGAGGATCACATACAATTAAGGTATGAAGCCAAAAATAGCCCGGAGAGCATTTGTCTGGCCTGAGCCTCCAGGAGAAGGTTAAATGCCAGCTGGTGAGCTCCTGGAATAGAAACAACCTGCCTGGAGGGTGGCAGGGAAGACACCAACCCTGGCTGAAACATGGAGGGCGATGAGGGGGGGCTGCAAAATGGGCATGCCAGTCCCTGGAGCTCCTGCCCTCTGGCTGACCCTGGTGATCCCCTTCCTTCACCTCCCTCTTCCCTGGAGGCACGAGGAGCTGCCAACAAATTGTGTTAGAGCCTGACTCCATCCTGAGGAGCAAAAAGAAGGGCTTTCTGAAATCACAGAGGTTGGTCACCCACACCCCTCACCCCATTTCACTGAGGGAAGAAGGTTCCACCTCTTCTGCACCTCTAAATGCCTTAAGCAGCCAAGAGGAGAAAGCAACTCCAAGCCCTGTACAGCCTGTTTTTGGACACTTCCAGGGATGGGGAGTCCACAACCTCTCTGGGCAACCTGTGCCAGGGCCTCAGCACCCTCACAGGGAAGAATTTCCTCCCAATATCCCATCTAAACTCACCCTCCTTCAGTTTAAGGCCATTTCCCCTTGTCCTGTCACTCCATGCCTTTGTCCCAAGTCTTTTTCCAGCTCTCCTGGAGCCCCTTTAGGCACTGGAAGGGACTCTCAGGTCTCCCTGGAGCCTTCTCCTTTCTAGGCTGAACAGTCCCAGCTCTCTCAGCCCCTCGCCCGCTGCAGAATCCTTGGATGCAGCACCATCTCCTGTGGCACCTCTGGGAGCCAGCCTGGGCTTGTGTGGAACAGCAGCCAAACCAAAGGGAAGCAGGTGGGAAGAGCACGGAGCTGCAACTCCCTCCTGTGTTCTGCAGGCAGCAGGATGGGCACATTAGTCATCAAATCGTGGTCAAGAGGAATGTTTTCTCCACAAGAGGTTCCCAGCCTTAGAAAGGGGAGGTGTAGGAGGAGGGAAAGGCCTTGTTTAACCTGAAGGGAGGGTTTATCCATGGATTAACCAGGCAGGGCGGGTCTGTGGTGAGTTCTGAGGAGCACACTCCTTCTCTCTAATCTCTGCACAAACTTCTCCTGCTGACCAACACTGCTGGTTGTGCAACAGCTGGAGGCAAGACCTGCACAGACACAGAAACAACCCAACCATCTTAAATTCTTGGGGTTTTAAAGCTCCTCCCTCAGAACATTATTGCTCTTTTCTTTCTCTTTCAAAGCTGCATGGCTGGAAAGACATGGCTGAAAGAGGACCAACAGGCTCTTCACCCTGGTAAAGGGATGAGAAGTCAAGAAGAGACAGTGGATTAGTTAAAACCCAGCTCTCCTTAGATGGTTGCCATCTGCAAGCACAGCCTTGTGGCTCACTGAAGACTGAAGGGTATCCATGTCTGCCTGTGAGTGGCTCTACTGCACTGAGCAACTGGGATAACGAGCAGAAAGTTAATCACTGAATCCCAGAAAGGTTTGGGATGGAAGGGACCTTAAAGATCATCTCCAGCCCCACTGCCATGGGAAGGGATGCCACCACACCAGGTACCTCCAAACCCCACCCAGCCTGGCCTTGAACACTTCCAGGGATGGGGCAGCCACAGCTTCTCTGGGCAACCTGGGCCAGGGCCTCACCACCCTCCTAGCCAACAATTCCTTCCAAATATCCCACCTAACCCTGCCCTCTGGCAGTGGGAAGCCATTCCCTGTGTCATGTCTCTACAGCCTTTGTCCCAAGTCCCTCTCTAGCTCTCCTGGAGCCCCTTCAGGCTCTGGAAGGGGCTCTCAGGTCTCCCTGGATCCTTCTCCTCTCCAGGTGACCCCCCCAGCTCTCCCAGCCTGGCTCCAGCCCAGAGGGGCCCCAGCCCTGGAGCAGTTCCTGGGCCTCCTCTGGACTCACTCCAGCAGCTCCACGTCCTTGTGCTGTTTTTCCCAGGGCTGGAGGCAGCTCTGCAGGTGGGGTCTCACCTGAGGGGGCAGAGGGACAGAATCCCCCCTCCCCTGCTGCCCACGCTGTGAGATGAGCCCAGGGCACGGGGGGTTTCTGGGCTGGGAGTGCACCTGAGGGGCAGTTCAAGCCTCTCACCCATCAGAAACCAAAGTTCTTCTCCCCAGGGCTCTTAATCCATTCTCCTCCCAGTCTGTACTTTCCCAGCCCCAACCCTGGCTGGGAAAAGGTTTCAGCAGTGACTAAGATCCCCCAGCACTGACCAGGATCCCCCAGCACTGCTCTTACCTGCTCTAAGCAAGGATGACAGACCAAGGTTACATCTGCATAGGGTTTTATTAAAGTAGGCATCATCCACAACTTACAATATTTGAAAAAATAATGTTAACAACTTTGTTTTGGTTTTTTTGTTTTTTCCTGAATAGGTAATTTAACAGCTCCAGTGCTCAAGTGTCATGAGGGAAGTCTCTGTGCACAAGTGAAACTTCAAACTGGTAGCAAAAGGTAAGACATTTTGTACCACATCAAGTTGGTTTACTACAGAAAAGACTGTAACATAGTGACAACAGAGGTTAATGGGGAAGATATGGAAAAAAATACATGGATCATTGGTCACAGGCTGAAAACCAAGTTTCAAACAGGACAGATACATTTAATGACATTCCCTGATTATCACCAGTTACCTCCAGACCATTCTCCATTGCAATATGGTTTATTTCAGATTTTAAAGAATTTAAGTGGCTTAAAAGGCTGTTCCTAAATGAAATCAGCAACTTTTGACAGGACAAAAAGTTGTGTTCCAAACGCCATAGTTTTGAATGTCACCTTTGCTGTAACACCTTCTGCAAGGCTTTTGTGCAGTGCCACCACCAAGGACAGCAAGTTTCAGAGAAAGAACATTCCAGCTCCTCCCTCTTGTTCACTCCAGTTGAACTGGAGCTTAGCACAAGACCCCATGACTTTGAGTGAAGGAAAGAAATGGAGTGAGACTCACCAACAACTCTTTATTTTACATATCTCGTGAATCAGAGGAGCCCCCAGGGTGTGAATGATGAGAGGCTGGAGTGGACAAGACACTTCAACCCCTTTAAAGCCTGACAGCTCCAGTTCACTGGGAGATCCAGTTTGGATCCAACGCAGTTTGGGGAGGGCAGAGGACAAACCTGAGCCAGTCTCTCCTTGCAGGATGTGAATGGATTTCACTGGCCCATTGGGCCAAATATTACACTTGAAGAGACTTACAACAGCGGCCAAAGTTTACAAACTTGCCTTTTCAGAAAGGTAAACAATATAAAAATGTTTCAATAACAGGCCACGACCTTCGAGTTTAAATACCTGGGAAATTCACACTTTTCTGACAGATGAAACTACAAGTACAAAACCAAGAGATACAAGTGTAACAAATGTTTTAAAATGACTGGGTTTCACCACAGAATCTTCATTTGAAGGTTACTTTTGTGAGGAAACATTTTCCCTGCAGCAGAGTCCTTCACAAAGGGATAAAAATGTGGTCATGGCTGTTACCCACCAACTGAGGGAACACCACAGGGTCACAGAGAATGGAACAGACTTGCAACCACCAAAGCACCGTCACAGGAAACAGAGCAAACAAGTTGTAGGCAAAAAAAAAAAAATAAAATACTTGAATTGTTTACCTACACACACTATTGGAGTATACAAGGCAAAAGAAAAAAAAAAAAGATGGAGAGCTTCCTATAGGGAATTTCCAGTCATCTTGAAAATGAAAGATTTTTTTTTCTTTGAAAAAAAAAATAAAATCCAAAGCTCCCAGAGGCTGTTTTGCAGCTGGAGTAGCTGACGACTCAGACTTGCATCCATGGAAACTGGTGTTTTACCTAAAATGGCCTTCTTGTCACTTCCCAAAGTCTCCTAAGTAGCTTTAGAACTGACACCTCTTCCTCATATGCACTTACTAAAACTCCCTTGTTCATCCCAGAATCTCCTGTGCATGAAACTCAACGAGCAGAACAGCCCTTAACTGTAGCTAGGAGATGGTTTCAGCTTCTGGATCCCTCTCTGAAGAACAAAAGGGCGTCAGTTACACATAAACAGCATCTACAAACGCAGTGCATGTGGAAAATGCCGTGAACACGAAAGATTCCAAAGGCTGACCCGACTTCACCGTGAGGCTCCACCACCAGCCCACCTTCCAACCTTGCTCCAGGCACTGTGCCATCCTGCAGGCACAGCAAACAACTGGGAAAACCCAAAGTGCTGCTAATAAACCCAGACAGGGGCTTTGCCTCCCTGAAATCCCCCCCAGATTCACATCCACGGAACAGCTCTCTGGGTTTCAGATCTCCCTCCGAGGTTACACCGAAGGCAGCGGCACTTGCAAAGAACAGGACAAAGCTTAGCTTATAAAACCTGTTTTTTTAAAGCATCATGAGAATTCAAGTCCTATTCCATTTCACATTTGTAGGCAGCACTATAAGAACAATGCTGCTCTGTATGCCCTACGTATAGAAAAGTATATGCTTAGACAGCACTAAGTAGAGATATAAATAGGAACTACCGACCAAAGTTTGATTTCAAACTGGAATTGCAACGACCCCTGCAATTTGGAAACATGAAGTAGCTCTTCTGATGTCTCTTTTGTAAGCAAAGAGCAGGAAGGATCTTATCTCACTAACATCCTCCACCAGGAAAAAGAAACACCTCTCGTGAACTTCGTGGGATATGCCTGAAACACCAGGTCGGACAACACTGTCCCACGTTGTTTGCCAAAGAAGAGGCAGGAATGATTGGAGAGCCATCAGCCAGGAGTAAGTGCTCTTTTTGGTGTTTTTTTTCTAAGTGTGAAAGTTCAACAACTCTGTGTTTGTCATTGGTGGTGCGTCTGGAGACAGCATCCACTGATGTTTTTTTTATCTAAAGTACATTCCAGCTACAGGATGTTTCTGCCCAACTCTGTTGCTACGTACAAAAAATTAATAACTGACATGCTCTAAGACTCCGAAAATTACAACCTAAACTTTGCCATTTCTTCCTGGTCCTCTGTGGAAATCTGGAAACATCTGAAAGTGTTTCAGTTAGCTTGGGCAATCCTGGAGTCAGACCCAAGGTAGCTAAACATGGTGGTCACCAGCTCAGGGAGATCATAATCGTGTTTCCAACCCCAATCCCTCCGGGCGTTGCTGTCGTCGAAGTTCATGGGCCAGCTGTCAGCTGCAGGGCAGAAAAAAAGAACCAAGAAACAGGAGGGTTAAGGAAAAAAAAGTCTTTAAACTTTGAGATGTTTCACATCACTGGCCATTTGAACTAGTAAAGGTGAATTTCAAATTTCAAGTAAGACTTGAACTGCACAGGAGCAATGTGCAAGTGCCTAAAAAGAAAAGAAACTTTATTTTGCCCTCAATGCATCACAATCTGATGTTTCTTCTTACCTGCTGCCAGAGAAGATACTAACCTATGGCCTGCTTGACTTGATCCACACTGTAGGTCACCTGGAGCTCAGGAACATACTTCTGCACCTCCTGTGCCAGCTCCTCAGGACTGAAGCTCATGGCATTGATGTTGTAAGTCCTCATGGTCAGGGATTCTGCAGGGGCCTCCATGACCTCCAGCGTTGCCTTCAGACAATCATCGATGTACATCATGGGCAGACGAGTGTCTGGCTTGAGGTAACACTTAAATTTGCCAGACTTAATGGCATCATGGAAAATCTGGACAGCATAATCTGTGGAAGAGGATAATGGATGGGTGGGTTCATCTGACCCCATCTGTTGCCTCTGTCATGACAGGCAACAATCTCAGAGCACCCCCAAAGTTCTCCTGTCTAAAACCTGGAAGCAGGACTGAGTGTTATTTATGATAAATCCCAGAATGGTTTAGGTTGGAAGGGATTTTAGAGGTCATCTTGTTTCAACTCTCTGCCATGGGAAGGGATGCCACTCACCAGACAGGTTGCTCCAGCCTGGCCTTGGACACTTCCAGGGATGGGGCAGCCACAGCTTCTCTGGGCAACCTGTGCCAGGACCTCCCACCCTCCCAGGGAAGGATTTCTTCCCAATATCCCATCTAGCCCTGCCCTCTGGCAATGAGAAGCCACTGCCCCTTGTCCTGGCACTCCCAGCCCCTCTCCACCCTTCTGATAAAGCACAAGCCACTCACCAGTTGTGCCCCCACCAGGCTGGGAGTCAGCAGAGATAATCCCTGGGTACCTGAGGCAGCGGAAGTCCAGCCCATACCGGTAATGGTAGTACTGGAAAGGAGGAGAGGGACAGTTTTACACACCAAGAGCAGGCCACAAACTCACTGATTTCACATGAAAAATCTGCCACAGGATGGACCTTCATGCTGTAACCATTCCATGATGGGGATGAAAGAAAAGGGACTAAACATCCCCCACTGCCTGCCCTGCCCCTCATCTCCCTGCCAGCCCTTTTTTTACATCCACAGCAGTAAATGTGGATTCTTGATATGGATTGGCTGCTAATACAAGGTCTAGATCTGGTGCTCAGAAACTGAAAATTCTTAACTTTGTGAGACTTTTCAGGCTAATAAAGTCTTCAGACCTACACGAGGAATCTGTGTGTAAAAATATCAGCTTTAAAAATGTTATTTGTAAATAGCCACAAAGCCAAAAGAGAAACTGTACATCTACAGACTCCCCTGGTTTTGAATTTAGTCTTTTTTGGGTGAGGAGGAGTAAAAGCCATCACTGTCCCTGCTTCCACAAGGCTTTGTACACTGTCTCTTATGCAATGCCATTCATGTTGGCAGATAAGGCACAGAGGCCAAAGTCAAAAGAACCAGGGACAGAAATTACACTGGAAGTCAAATGTTTGCCAGTTTCCAATTCTTTGTGCTTTTCTCAACAAAACTCAAAAGGTATTTGACCTTAAAAGCTGCCTCAGACTATTGCTGAGCACTAAAGTCTGAAGGAAACAGAGAACAGGGAAGAGAATGTTAATCTTACAAAAGCAATGAAGTTAGAACCATAAAATCATGGAATGGTTTGGGTTGAAGAGACCAAACCCCTGCCATGGGCAGGGACACCTCCCACTAGCCCAGGTTGCTCCAAGCCCCATCCAACCTGGCCTTGGACACTTCCAAGGATGGGGCAGCCACAGCTTTTGTGGGCAACCTGTGCCAGTGAAGTTCTCCCAGAAATTTCAAGAAATTAATAAAATAAAAAATTCTCACTTCTCCCATGAGCTCAGCATGGACTTTGGAGACTCCATAGATTGTCCTTGGTCTCTGAATGCAGAGATCAGGAGTTGGGTCTCGAGGAGAGGTGGGTCCAAAGGCCCCAATAGTGCTTGGAACGAAGAGCCTCAAATTATGCTCAGCTGCAATATCCAGAACATTGTGTAAACCTGGAAAGAAACCAAAACCAACCGGATTTATCAGAACATGCTTGGAATGGACCCACAAGGATCACCCAGTCCAACTCCTGTCCCTGCACAGACAACCCAGCAATCCCGCCTTGTCCCTGAGAGTGTTGTCCAAACACTCCTTGAGCTCTGGCAGGTTTGGGAAGTGCCCATTCCATTGGGAGCCTGTTCAGTGCCCACCACCCTCTGGGGCAAGAACCTTTCCCTGAGATCCAACCCAACCCTGCCCTGACACAGCTCCATGGACTTGGAACCCTTGTCACCCACCAGTGATGTTCACAGCTCTGGCCAAAGGGACATTTGCTTCTCCAACAGCACTGAGCAAAGCACTGTAGTGGAACAGCCAAGTGATCCTGTTGTTCACCACAATCTCCCGCAAATTCTTGTAGTCCAAGATATCCGCGAAGATAAAGGGACCTGGAGGGGATGGAACCAGCAGGAAACTCACTGCCAGCAATGGGTGGAGAAAAAAGTCCTTCTTGCCTGAAACTCAGACTGCTGCTTCTCCCACCTGAACACATCACCAAACAGCAACTTAGGCAAGTTTCTAATGAAAATAAAAGGATCAAATCCTATTCTATATCATAGAAAAGCAAAGCACAAATTTCATTTCCAAACTGTTCCCTCCAAAAGAATAAAAGCATCTCTATTCTACAGCAGGAGCACAGAGTGACCCAGGTTGTTATTCTGGTCAACAAAGTGGCAAAGCAACAGTGCAAAAATGCAAAGTAAAATATTTAGGAAAAGGGACTACTAGAAGAAATCAACACCTTGGCAAGGTTTCCAAGCAGGAAGGCATTATCCAGGAGTTTGGAACAGCAGCTTGTTAGTGTAACCCACTTCTCACTCTGGTAATTAGTCAATGAACAGCAGAGGTAAAGTCAAGATGGTTTTTTTCCATGTGCTTCCCCAGTCACTTACCACTATAAAAAACATTATCTGCAGGCTTTCTAATGTCAGACAAGATGACATTGTTCTTTCCAAAGCGTTTCCTGTGTAAAAATACCCACATGGAAGAGTGAATCCACAGCCTTTGGAGACAACCCAGCAGCTGCTACGCTGCTATTTTGTTTTGCAGGAGTGATAGTGGAAGAACAATCATTTCAGCAATTACATCAGTTATTGCACTTTAAAAAGCCCCACTGAACATTTAAATGTCAATATTACATGTTGGAAAATGAGTGAACTACTTCTAGTAGCAGTGAAGGACTGAATGAGGATAGAGAAATCTTTCAGGAAGTGAAAATATGTTGAGAAGAAAGTCCATGCTATGCTTTTCTTCCTGAAAATTTTACCTGGGGATAATTTATTTCCCTGGAAACAACAACTGCAGCTACTTTTGTATCAGCAAAGTCAATTAAACAGAGAAATTGTGACCTTGTGCTAATCAACACAAAGCTGTGACAGCTGAATCCAGTGGAGCACATTCCTGCCTCCCACTATTTGGATGATTTTTAAATATATCCCAGGAATGGCAGAAAACATTCAAACTGCACCAGAGAGTGGAATGCAGACTTTTGGTCATAGTCCAAATCCCCTGCAGCAAACACTGTGTGCAAGTGATCCCCTGGAGCTAAGCAGGTGTGGATAAGGACATGCATATGGATCAGGGAGAGCTCTGGGAGCATTTTACACTTCTTGAAAAGATATCATGGAAAAAATGAAGCAACTGTGTGTGTGTGAGGTGGGGGAAGAGGGGAAGGAGAAACGGAAAACTCTGAGGATTCAGCTTCTGAATACCTCCATTTAACTGGAAGCAAACAACTCAGCAGCCAGTCCCTTGGACAAAATTATGTTATTTTGGGAATTGTGACCAATGTACACATTGTCAGTAACCCTAAACAAGCACAGGAGCAGAATAGAAAAAGATGGGGAAAACCTAATCATAGAATCATTAAGAAACACAGAATCATTAAGGTTGGAAAAGACCTTTAAGATCATCACGTCCAACCATTAATGTTGCTTACAAAGCCAAGAGGCAAAAAAAGAACCTGCAACAGACAGTAGGATTCTTTTATAAACAACTTTCTCAAAAATGATTTCTTCTAAAAGTGATGGCTAAAGCTCTAATTCCTCACTATTGGCAAGCCAGGGAATCATGACATACCTCAGCAGCTTTGCAAGTCCCACCCCAAGCTGGCCAAGACCACCTAGGAGACAAAAATCAGAAGAAAAGGAGTATTAAAATACAGAATTCCATTGTTACTGTATGTATCACATCAGAAATCCATACTACTTTTCTCAATGAGTCAGAAAGCTTTCATCACTTTTCTCAAGGAAAACTGAATGAACTGGTTTTAGGAGAGTTATGGAGCTTGGGTCCAGAGAAGAGCAACGAGGCTGGAGAAGGGAGTGGAGCACAAGTGCTGTGGGGAGAGGCTGAGGGAGCTGGGGGTGTTTGTGCTGGAGAAGAGGAGGCTGAGAGGTGACCTCAGCACTGTCTNAATGGGAAAGATCACTACAATTCCAGAGTTATTTTGGGGTACTTTTCCTTCCAGAACTCTGCCTTTTGGGGAAGCAGGAGAGGAGTGAGGGGCTCAGTGAGAAGCTGGAGTAGGAATTACCTGTGATCAGCACCCGAGGATGATCCGACTCGGCGAAGGTCACGGAGTGGAAACTGGCGTCGGAGGCCACCTGGCGAGGGGAGACCCCGATGCAGCGCACGGGCACCACGGAGATGCCACAGCCACAGCCCGAGCTCTGCAGCAGCTGGCTGGCAGCTCTGCCCAGGTTCCTCACAATTGGCATCTTGCCCCTTCGAAGCTGCTGCTGGCACAAGAGAAAAGATGAGTCATGAGTGACTGCACCCTGTTAAAGGCTTTTAAACGCTCCCTGAGAAAATTCCAGCAGGAACTCAGAGGAATTTGATGCAATCCAAGGGCTGGAGGATGAGCCACGTCTGCTAAAAGCTGCCTGGGAAGTAACATGAGTAGAAGTAATGTATTCCCTGGAGGGAGCTCATGAAAATATCCCCAGTCCAGGGAAACAAACAGTGAGAACATGATGAAGTTTAAGCCTTTTTTTAAAAAAAAGTCGATAGAAACTGTGATTTCAAGCACAAATACAGAACCCAACAAATCTGCTGTGATTCCACTTTGGAGTGAAGGGTTTGCAGGCTGCCATGAATAGGCAAACTTTCTCAGGATTGCATCAGCAAGAGCTGCTGAGCCAGAGGCAGCAGGAAATCTCCTTAAAAAAAAGAGAGATTTACTCCAACTTAACACTCCTGATGGATGGGACCCAGAAGGCAAACAAAGGAGTGGCACTATTTAGCCAGGACTCAGGAAAATGTCCTAATTGTTTCACATATTAATAAGTTACTCTGTGCTACATTCAGGTTTGTTTCTTTTTCTCTCTCTTTCTTGTTGGGGAAGGAAAGGCAGAGGAAAGTACCCCAAATAAATCACACCTGCAGCCACAACTGGTCGTTTGGGAGGCTCCAGTTTACTTCTGTCAAATAAAATTCTCAAGGCACAATCACTTAAAATCTTCCTAATCCCCTCTGAACAACTTTGAACTCATTCCCAAAGATCTAGAATAAGTAAATTCCCAGATTAAAGCACATTTCAGACCAGCCTGATGAGATTGCCCTGTCGATTCCTCTCTGGGGGATTTCCTTATATCCTAAAAGGGGGAGTCAGAGGGAAGGAAGGTCACAGCCAGAAACTGCAGCAGTTAAATTGCTGCAGATGAATTCCAGCCCCTCCAATCTTACCATGCAGAGAAAATCAAACAAGTGATTAATGTGGGTGTTCCTTTCACTGCTCAGCTCACCAGGCTAAGAGTTTTCTGGTATTTGAAGGAGTTTTGCTGTTTAAATACAGAAGATTTGCTAAAATACCTATTTTCTAATAGCAGAGACACAAAAAATGGTCATTATTAAAAATATAATTAAACTGATCAAATAAACTCAGTCTGAGATGCCCAGAGAGGTGATGTGAGTCTCCATCCTTGAAAATATTCAAAATCTATCTGGACAACTGGCCCTCATGATTATCCCTTCTTGGAAAAATAACATCCTACAGCACTGAGAGAGACTCACTGGTCTCTGTCATGGAAAATTCCCACTTAAAGCACCTGCAAAGGCATTTTGAGCTCTACAAACAAAGCACAAACTCAAGTGAGCTGATACTAAAAATGCCACCCTGGGATCAAATTGGTTTCCCACCGACTGGACTGGTTTTACCAAACACACCTGGAGTGAAACCACAGAGGCTTAAGCTGAGAATTACAGGTCTAGGCTGACTCAAAAGAACAGTAAATTCATTTTACACCAGACCCTGAAAGACCCAAGCAGCTGCAAAACCCCCACCAAGCACATTTATTTCTGTTTCAAACAGGAAAGGAGAAAAAAAGGTGTGACTGGCTATGAAATCCTAAAGTTGCCAACACATGCAGAGATAGATAGAGAAATTAATATTATGCCTTAAAAACACTTTTCCAAATAGGTAAAGGCAGCTGCAGCACAATAATTAACTTGCAAAAGCAACTCAGACAGAAAAGTCCATTCTGCTAAATCCAAGTTTCCCATTTTAAATAAATTCTGGAAGTAATTAACAGCTCTGAATACAAAAAATAGTATCATTTCATTGATACAGAATAACTTAGATTTTTTGATAGGCTTCTCTTTCTTACTATCCCAAAGAGAAATACTTCTGTTCCATTACAAACTGAAAAGAAAAAAATTATATATAAAACATACATATCATTTATAGAGGAAGGTGTCCCTATCCAGAGCAGGGGGGTGGGAATGGGATGAGCTTTAAGGTCCTTCCCAACCCAAACCATTCCATGATTCTATAAAATCTTTTCAGCCCCTCTCCCATATTACCTTCTGAATGTTTCTCAGTCCCTGATTTTACTCATCAACACAAACTGTCAGTAAACCAAGGAATTTTTATCCTGAATCATCAGAGCTGTCTCCCCCCATCCCACTCATTTAAATTAATAAGCGACGCCAATGCCACGGATTAAGCAATGGAATTGCTGCTGGAATTTTCCCTCCTCTGTACTCACCTGTCCCTCAGCTGGTGATAAGGCAGAGACAGAGCTGAGAAGGCAATTTATAGGACACTGCCTCTGTGGGAAGCCAATCAAAACGTGGCAGAAAGTAGGAGTTGTCCCACACCTTAAAAAAAAAAATGGAAAAAAAAAAAAGCGTGTGCGTGAGAGCAGCAGCAGCCAGAGGTATCACTTTGTTCCCTTCTCCTTGATTTTGAAATGCCTGGAAGTTTGGGATAGGCAGGGAGGGGGCTCTGAAGCTGGGCAAGCAGCTCCTCCAAGTCCTAAAACCCAACCTCGGCTTGTCGCTGAAGGACAAGGTTTAAACCAGAGGCAATGAAATGGATTAGTATAAAGCAAACACGTGTTCCAGGGGACAGCAATAATCTGGGATAGCAGGAATTTCGGGGGGTTGTAAGAAGATTAAAGCATGAGGAGAGGGAAAAGAGGGAAAAAAAAAAAAAGGAACATTGGTAAAATGACACGTAGGGAACAGGCAGCTGCTGTTCCTCTGCGAGGTTTCCAAGGTGTTACATAAGCAGCAGCACCTGTTGCTCACATAAAAGTCAGAAATATGTTTATAGAAACCAGTAGTTCCTATGAATTAGTTATTAATAGAGTGTCACGGTGATAAGGAACCTCGATAAGAAAGTCATGGGTTTGCTCTGGGAATTCCTCCAGTAAGCTTCAAAGAAAATGGGAGAGAGGGAGGAGAGAGAGGCCAGAACCAAATCCCAGACCTCCCACAGGATTTCTGGGGGCTGCACAGCTGCTGAGGTGCTATGGGGTGCTTCTCCATGGAGCAAAATCAAAGAAGCCAAAACTTTCTTCTTCCAAAGAAAATTAAGGTACTCTCTAGGGCGCAGGATCTCGCAGATTCCCAACCACATCCTCGGGCACGTGCTCCACACCAACGCTCTGAGCTCCAAACTCTGAACGTTCTGAACTCCCCTTTGGCTCCAAACCCCAGAGTTTCTGCTTCAGACCTGGAGAAGGGCTCATGCATGGGAAGCTCCTCTACCGTATCAAGAAGATCTTGAGGGGAAAGAAAGCCCCTTCCTTGGGCATCCAGCAGATGAAGCACATGCCACTTTGCCTTATTCCCTGGTGCCCAAGTGCTGCCAAGTGGAAACTCCATTGGATCCCCACATTTGGGAGCGCTCAAGCTGCCTCAACTAAGGGATAACTCTCAGCTCAACCCCAATTCCTGCAGCCTGCATTGCTGGACAGCCCAAATCCATCACACATCAATCCCTCTGCTTCGGAGAGCCCCGAGCGGGGACGCTGCATCCCTCTCGCTGTCCCCTGGCAGGGTGGGTGTGCCAGGCTGCCCAGGCTGGAGCTGTTCTCCCTGGCAGGCAGCTCTTGGCCAAACTCGGCTGAAATAACCTTGACAGGAGCAGGGCCCCCGTGGATCCCGTTCCAGGGGTGACGCACAGCCCCGGGATGACGCCGTGCCTGGGTACAGCCTGCCAAGGGGAGACGTCAGCCCAAGGAACCCGCTGGAAACCTGACCTAGGGCACCAAAAATAAATACAGGAGGGAGATTGCGGCGTGACGTGCCTGGAGAGGATAAGGAACACTGGTCTAGACAGTGAGATGTATCCAGGGCACATCCCACAGCATGGGCAGCAGGGGAGGGGAGGATTCTGCCCCTCTGCCCCCTCAGGTGAGACCCCACCTGCAGAGCTGCCTCCAGCCCTGGGAACAACAGCACAAGGACGTGGAGCTGCTGGAGTGAGTCTGGATGAGGCCATGGAGATGCCCCAGGGCTGGAGCCCCTCTGAGCTGAAGCCAGGCTGGTAGAGCTGAGGGGGTCACCTGGAGAGGAGAAGGATCCAGGGAGGCCTGAGAGCCCCTTCTAGTGCCCAAAGGGGCTCCAGGAGAGCTGGAGAGGAACTTTGGACAAGAGATGGAGGGACAGGACAAGTGGTAGTGGCTTTAAACTGAAAGAAAGTAGGTTTAGATCGGATATTAGGAAAGAATTGTTGGCTGTGAGGGTGATGAGACCCTGGCACAGCTTTCCCAGAGTAGCTGTGTCTGCCCCATCCCTGGAAGTGTTCCAGGCCAGGCTGGATGGGGCTTGGAGCAACCTGGGATAGAGGAAAGTGTCCCTGCTCATGGCAGCGGGTTGGAAGAAGATGATCCTTAAGTCTCCTTCCATCCCAAACCATTCCCCGACCCCACTCCCTGCGCAGCCTCCGCAGATGAAGCCGAAGGCGCGGCCGCGGGTGATGGGCACGAACAAACCCTCCATCCCGCGGCGAGGCACAAAAGAGCCTCGATGGGGCTCCAGCCCCGAATCGCCCACCCCGAAGGGGCCCGAGGGGTCCCTGGGGGGGCTACCCGGGCAGGGCCGGCCATGGGACCGCTCCCCTTCCCCGCCCCATTCATTCATTCATTCGCTCCCGGCACGGAGCGGGGCGGCCCCGCATCCCCCAAACACCCCCGATCCCACGGAACAGCCCCCATGGACACGCAGCCCCCCAAACACCCACCCCAGGGCGGTCCCCCGCTCACCTCGGACCCTCCGCGCCGCAGCTCCCCGACCGTGTCCCGGTGCCGCTCCCCCAGGGCCGGGTCTGACGTCAGCGCTGCCGGGGAGGGGACTGGGAGGTGACGTCACTGTGTAGTGACGTCACCCGCTGTGATGGGGCGGTGGCCCCCGAGGCCCAGCCCAGCGGAGGGGGAGCGACCCCGAGGGGTGCGGAGACACAGCGGATTCCCCCGGACATGGGATGGTTTGGGTGGGAGGGGATCTTAAACCTCATCCCATTCCAACCCCCCTACCATGGGCAGGGACAACTTCCACTATCCCAGGTTGCTCCAACCCTGTCCAACCTGGCCTTGAACACTTCCAGGGATGGGGCAGCCATAGCTTCCCTGGGCAACCTGTGCCAGAGCCTGACCACCCTCACAGCCAAGAATTCCTTCCCAATACCCTATTTAACTCTGCCCTGTGGCAGTGGGAAGCCATTCCCTGTGACCTGTCCCTCCAGGCCCTTGTCCAAAGTCCCTCTCCAGCTCTCCTGGAGCCCCGTTGGGCACTGGAAGGGGCTCTCAGGTCTCCCTGGATCTTTCTCCTTTCCAGGTGACCCCCCCAGCTCTCCCAGCCTGGCTCCAGCCCAGAGGGGCTCCAGCCCTGGAGCATCTCCGGGGCCTCCTCTGGACTCTCTCCAGCAGCTCCACATCCATCTGGTGCTGGTCATCAATCATCCCCTGAGCTGCAGAACAACACAGCGCTGGTCATGGAATTCCAGAATCCCAGAATGAGTTGGATTAGAAGGGACCAGAGTGGGTCAACTGGTCCGACCTCCCTGCTCAAGCAGGGCCATCCCAGAGCACACAGCACAGGATTGTGTCCAGACAGCTCTGGAATATCCTCAGTGAGGGAGACTCCACACCTGCTCTGGACAATCTGTTCAGTGCTGGGTCACTGCTCAGGAAAGAAGCTTTTCCTGATGTTCAGGTGGAACTTCCTGGGCATCAGTTCCTGTCCGTTCACCTTATGCCATGCTGGGCCCTCCTGGGCAGAGCCTGGTCCATCCTCTGCCCCCTCCCTGCAGACACTGACAGACTTGGGGAGGTCCCCTCTGAGTGTCTCTTCTTGAGGCTGAACAGCCCCAGCTCCCTCAGCCTTTCCTCCTAGGAGATGCCCCAATCCCATCCTCATCTTCACATCACACAGGTACAATTGTCTCTCCTAGGCTCTATCACCAGCTCCTTGAGTGCTCAGACATCAGAGTGGGCTGTAGTACCCAAATGACCTTTCAGTTCCTGATAATCCCCACTGCAGCTCAAACTCTCTCTGCTGTCTCTTTGCTGTCTCTTTCCAGTGACTGCTCTACAGGAACACCAGCTAAGACTTACTGTCCCTTACTTGCACTGTGGTTTCTGGTGTTCCCACTCTTACTGAAGTCTTCCTGGACAGGACCTGTGAGGTTCTACTCTGTTTCCTAAAAGATGAATACGAGGAGATGTGTCCCCCTTCCATATCAAGGCCAGTGTCTATGCAAAGTCCTCAATGGCTTTGATAACCAGCAGAATGAGACACCTGGTTGGTTTTAGGCACAAAGCAGCGTGGGGGGGACTTGGCTCAGTCAAGAGGCTCTTTGCTGGAACATGGACTGCAGGAATCGCTGTGTCTGTGCTGCCTGAGCAGCCTGAGCTGTGACACTGCTCCTCAGAACCAGAGATACCCTTTATCAGCACACACACTCCCACAGCTGACAGCTGCTTATCCAGCTCTTCAGCAGCTTCTGCCATATCACAGGGGACAGTCTGGGGGCTGATTGTGTGCAGGAGGTGGGCGTAGCTACTCTGAGAAGAAAACTCATCCTGTCAACATCTTTAAAGTAGGAAGCCATGAAGAGAATCAAGTCAGTGGAGCTGCCTCTCCACAGCAAGGATCCCACTGAGTGGTAGACCTTGGGGTAGATACACTGGTGCTGTTGGACTCTACAAGGGAAAAATAAAATAGTCTCAGAAAGGGAATTCACTTGATGTCAGGTATATTGGACTGGGATAAGATGGCACTTTCCATTGGATACATTTCTTTTTATGCTGGTTTGGAACACAACTGGTAAATTTCTATGGAGGACAAGAGTGCTTGAATAAGCACATTCTTCTTTACTGAAGAGAAACTGAATGATTGATGGGCCATGAATCCTGGTTCAAGTTTTGGATCTCAGCCACAGGAATGTGTCCTGTGAGGTCACCAGCATCCCAAAGAAAATGCAATCCTACACCTTCCCCTGTCCTCTAAAGCTCTTTCTGCTGAGGTTTTGGAGCTGTGCTTCTTACTTACAAATTCTGCTTTTTTATTTTCCTTCCTGGGGAGTTATCCTTCATTTGAAGCCCCCATGTAGGTGTTTCACATAAACAACAGAGAAGGCAACTTCCACAAATCCTTTTTTATACCCTCAAATGCATCACTGTAAAGAGGGCTCTGGGGTGTCAGATGCCTTTTGAGCTGTTCCCACTCAGATACCATCTGTGTGCAGGGCCTCTGGGCTGTCTCCCTGACTCAGGTTCCAGTTTGCCACAGGAAATGCTGATCTCCTTGGCACCGGTGTTTCTTCTCTCCACATGACTGGGAGGCCACAGGTAGCTGGAGCAAAGGGCTCCCTTGGGTGTAAAATGATCTCCCGGAACCCCCCTGGGGTTGCACAAAGGAGGTGAGTTACCTGAGACACCAGGTGCAGCTCTGGTAGCCTAACAGCAAAGCTGTGGAGTGGAGCCTGTGGTGAATGCTGCTGGAAAGGCTGCCAGGTCTCCAGGGAGAAGTGACTACACACAGCAGCTTGTAGAGTCTTTCTGAGACCTCTATACACCAGTTCTTCCTCATGTCTCCAGTGCTGTCCTTCATTCAGCCTCTTGCATTCCTTTTCCTGCCTTGGGGTCATGAATCTCTTCATCTTCTGCTTCTCAGTCCATCATGTGCTGTTCTTCCCCATGAGGGTGGTGAGGGCCTGGAACAGGATGCCCAGAGAAACTGTGGCTGCCCCATCCCTGGAAGTGTCCAAGGCCGGGTGGGACAGGGCTCAGAGCAACCTGGGCTAGTGGAAGGTTAACCCCATGGCAGGGGGTTAGGATAGATGAGCCTTAAGGTCCCCTCCAACACAACACTTTCATGGAGGCAGCAAGGACAACATTTCTTGTGGGGTACTGGACAAACATCCTTCTAGAGAGGGGTCAAAAGTGCAGGAACCCAGAAACACGACTTGGTTTGATGCAGTCCAGGCACTGCCCATTTCTTAGACATCCAGTAAAGCTGTATAGAGCAGGAAGTTCTTAAAGGAGCTCTTAATGAACGACCAGGAGGGATTAGAGAGCCTGGAGCAGTTTGTGCAAAGCTTTTGGACTCAGATCTGATCCCGTGTCACACTTCCTAAATCTCCGAGCAGCAACCTGCTGTGATAGGGTTTGGCAGCCTAGGAAGCAGGGCTTAGTATGGGAATCCCCACCTAAATCAGGGTTAGAATCACAGAATCATAGAATGGTTAGGCTTGGAAGGCACCTTGAAGACCATCTGGGTTCTCCCGATGCTTCTGGCTGAGGGAGAAGGTGACTTCTGACATCACAAGGTGCTACCAGGAGGGGAAGTTTGTGTGTTTTTCCCCTTCTCAGGAGAGCAGAGTTAGGGATCAGTAGGATGTCTTCTGAAGGACAAAGGGGACAAGCTGAGGGCAAACAGAACTCTGTGTTTAATGGATCATTGATCTGGTGGACCACAGCAAGTCTTCAGACAGTGCTTGATCAAATCCTCCTTTCCCTGAGTCGATGCTCACAAGTTTTCTCATTGCCAACAGCATTTGTACAAAGACCTTCCAGATCCTTCTCCACCCTTCTCCTGCTGAGCTGTGCTTCCAGCAAACAGTCTAACTACATTTTTTCCCCTTATTCCAAACACATTTATCTTTCACAACCCTAAACATTAAGTCCCCGAGGAACAAAGCCTTTGAGATAAGATTAGCTTTGCCACAGAGGTGTTTATAAGCTCTTTTTTTCCGTTCCCTCCTGCTTATGAATTCCACCCCTTGGCAGGCGGGTTGGGATCGTTATGTAACAGCTCAGCTACATGTAATTAGAAGGCACAAAATTACATGGGGAGGAGGGCTATTATCCCGTGGGGATGCTACAAGCTCACCTGAGCTTCTAAAGCACGTGGTTGAGTTTGTGGAGGAGAAAAACATTAATGAGAAGTGACTGGAAATACACTGAATGTGCAGGTACCGTGTCTGGGGCAGAAAGTCCTCCAGCTGGAGATCACAGAGGTCTGTGAGAGTTCTGTGGGGAAAGAGCTGCTGTTGAAGACAAAGAAACTGGGCTAAGATGATCTTTGCCTGATTTGCTGTGGTTGCTTTTATGTTCTTAGTTGGCTTCCCTGAGTGATGAGCTGCCTCACCACAGCAAGGAGCAGAGGAGGAGCTCACAGAGCTTTGCAAACAAACCACTCTCTATAAAACTGCTCTTTCAAGGCCATTTATTGTGAGCAGAACACTGAGGTACAAAGAAGCCCAGTGCAGTAATTATATTTGTGAAGTGTGGGTCATTTCTGTTTGCTGGACCCACTTGATTGTTATTCACACAATGGAGTCATTTTTGTGTGGTGCTGAGCTTATCAGTCTCTATTTTAAAATTTATTTCTGCTTGAGTCATCTTTACCCTCCCCCTCAGCAGTACTTTGCATTTGAAGGTGCTCCTGGAAGGCAAACCAACCTCCTCCTTTGACGAGGAGTTCACATTTAACTACATTTGTTGAAACATTGCCTATCTTTTCGGAAGTGTGTGGAGTTTCAGTGTTTTGCAGATAATAGTCTTTCCATCTTGCTTAATTCCTGCCCATAAACAGGTCTTAAACTGTTCACAGTGGGGAAAAGAGGAGATAAAACACTCTCCAGCTTTTCCTTTTTCATCTTCCTCCACGTGGAAAGCCAAATGTCTAATTCTTTATTTATTTCTGAAGTCTTGCCATCATTAATTAGTACAGGAGATATTTATTGTGGTCTTAGAGGACTTTCTCCTTTTATCATCATCATGATGGAACTCTTGATCTTCTGGGCTTTTTTTGAATACTCAAACACCTTTCTGGCATTATAATTCTCAGAAATGTGCTCTTGAAGCCCTTGAAGAATTCCTTCTTGGAGGTAGAAGAATGTTCCATCTGCATGGGGGCTGATCTGCTGGAGAGCAGCTCTGAGAAGGACCTGGGGGTCCTGGTGGACAACAAGCTGTCCATGACCAGCAGTGTGTCCTGGGGGCCAGGAGGACAATGGGATCGTGGGGTGCATTAGGAAGAGCATTGCCAGCAGGTCAGGGAGGGGATCCTGCCCCTCTGCTCAGCCACAACTGGGGTGCTGTGTCCAGTTCTGGGCTCCTCAGTGCAGCAAAGACATGGATCTCCTGGAGCAGATCAGGCAACAAAGATGGTGAAGGGACTGGAGCATCTCTGTGATGAGCAAAAGCTGAGGGAGCTGGGCCTGCTCAGCCTTGAGGAGAGACACTGAGAGGGACCTCCCTTAGTCTGTCAGCGTCTGCATGGAGGGGGCAGAGGATGGACCAGGCTCTGCTCAGGGAAGCCCAGCAATGGGACAAGAGGAATGGACAGGAACTGATGCCCAGGAAGTTCCACCTAAACAGGAGGAAAAGCTTCTTTCCTGAGCAGTGACCAAGCAGTAGAACTGATTGTCCAGAGANCCTGAGCAGTGACTAAGCAGTAGAACTGATTGTCCAGAGAGGGTGTGGAGTCTCCCTCACTGCAGATATTCCTGAACCATCTGATACAATCCTGTGCCATGTGCTCTGGGATGGCCCTGCTTGAACAGGGAAGTTGGACCAGGTGACCCACTCTGGTTCCTTCCAATCTGACCCATTCTGGGATTCTGTGATGAGCTGAATGACACCTTCTACTATCCCAGGTTACTCCAAGGCCTTGGACACTTCCAGGGATGGGGCATCCACAGCTTCTCTGGGCAAATTGTGCCAGAGCCTCACCACCCTTACAGGGAAGAATTTCTTCCATAAATCTAACCTAGATGTCCCCTCTTTCTATGTGAACCCATTGCTCCTTGTCCTGTCACCACAGTTCCTGATGAAGTCTTCCTTTCCAGCTTCCCTGTGGGCCCACAACAAGGGAGGCCTACAAATGCATGCCAGGTTGTATTCCTGGTTTTTCCACAAGCTTTTGCCACTGCCCAGAGACAGGTTAATAACGATGTGGAGTTTTGCCTTGGTTTTATGTGGCCTTATGTCCCTCAGACCCAGCAGGCAGCCCCAATGAGCCAAGTGCCAAAGCTTCTGTTGTGTCCACATGTGCCACAATGCCCACCAAGAGTCATCAGGGAGGGAGGGTGAACTTGGCCTCAGCCACACAAAATGTGAAAAGCAGCAACATCATCTCCCTGTGGGACTGGACTACTCTGCCCCTGACACTCATCACCCCCAACAGATGTGACACAGGCTGTGCCCAGGCATGGGGAGGTGTCACATCGTGTTGGCAGCACGGGAGAACCTCGCACTGATCACAGCCAGGTCTCATCGGCCCTCTCTGAGTGACTGGCATGGCTCTGGCACCCAAATGTGTGTCACACTGGATTGGTCCTTCCTTGGGGAAGAAAAAAGGGGAACATCTTATTCAGAATTCTTTTTTTTAATTAAAAGAACGATCTTGATGATCTTTGGTTCAATTAGATTTGTCTTGTCTTGTTTTTTGAATGAGGGGTGAAGCCCTGTGGGAACGACAGATGCCTTGTTTTTAAACACATTCCCCTGGCATCATTCCCCTCCTGGGGAGCTCCAGCAAGGTGAAAACCCAGGTGTTAGCCCTGCAGAAAGGTTGGGAAGGAGGAATGGCTGTGCTGATGGCATCTCCCACCTGGCTGTTCACCATGGGGTGTGAGATCCCTACTGAAAGGCTGGTTAGAGGCACGACCCTGAGATTAGCTCAGTTGGTTAAAACTTGGCTGTAATAATGCCAAGGTCGTGGGTTCAATCCCCTGTATGAGCCATTGACTTAAGAATTGGACTCGATGATCCTTGTGGGTCCCTTCCAACTCAGAATATTCTGAGTCTGAGATTCTGAGGAGCCTCTGCAGCAGGTTTGGCTCCAGCACTGGGTGCTCACACCTTGGGGACTGCAGTGACGTTTCTCTGTGTACAGGGACCATGTCCTTGCACTGCAATGGACCAGAGTAAAATCTGCAGTGCTCCCCAAATGCTTCTGTGTTGCTGTTTTTTTATAATCAACATTTTTTTGTGACCAGGGGATAACAATCCTGCAAGGGCACACAGGAGTTCTGTTCATGCACTGGTGGCAGATAAAGGATCTGATTTCTTTTATATCCACAGTTCCAATTTCCACCCTTGTGGTGATGGTTCTACAATCACAGAATCATTAAGGTTGACTCCAAGATCATCAAGTCCTTTGACCCATCACCATTTTGTCAATCAGGCCAGAGCACTGAGGGCCATGTCCAGGTACTAAAGAGAGATGAGACACAATTAAGGACAGTCCACAGCAACAAGAATTATCAAAAAAACTGGGAAAAGGGGCAGGAGGAAGCTCTGTCAAGAGCAGAAGTGGCTGGAGGCAACAAGGGGTGAAGTACCACCATCACTTCTTACAGGGTGAAGTCCCACCACCACCACCACAAGAAACACCAAAGATTTTGATTTTGAAGGCATGTGCTCAAACAATGTCAAATCATTAGGATCAATTTTTAGTTCCAAGGATGTCCTGGGGAGGGAGCAGAGTTTGTGTTGCTAAGAGATTTCATAGCAGGTGTTGTAGTTTAAGCTGGCAAAATGCCAACGGCCTGGTACCCAGTTAAAAGGTCCACTCCCAGAGAAGGAGAGTGAGGGGAAAAAAACAGAAATGAGGCTTTGGACATGGTGAAGTTCTTATATTTATATAGAGAAGTGGAAAGCTTAACACCAACTATGAAATAGCACATAGTGACAGGAAACAACAACAGGCTCACCGAGGTCGCCCCAGCTAACAAGCAGAATTCTGAACCAAGCAAACCTCCTCCCCAAAGGAAACCTCCCAGCAAGAGGGAAAAGGGAATTAACAGGAATATGCTCACTTCCCCAGGTAAACAGCCACGCAGACCAGCAGCAGCAGGGCCTGATATCAGCAGTCAGGGAGTAGGAACCCTCCTGGTCCCAAACATGGACCGAAAAGGCAGAAACTCCTCCCCCCTGGCTTGTTATACTCCTCGACGCTTCCTAATGATGTCAGATGATATGAAATACCTCTTTGACTGCTTAAGTCAGATGATACCTGTCCCCTCTAATCTGCGTCACGTCCTTTGAGGCCTGCTGAAAACTGAGGCCTAAATGGGGACCTGTGCTGACTAGAGCCAAAACTGCTACAGCAGGTCAGGTAAGAACCATGAGCAGAGATGTGCTGAGTGGATCCTGTCTCAGGGCAGAGAGGCTCATCAACCTCCTCTCTTCAGATTTACTACCTCAATCTCTCCCCATTCCTTGCTGCTTCTCCAATAAACATATAAAATAACCATTTGTTTATCCTGAAATGTCCCCAAAAAGGCCACTGATTCAAGTTCTGAAGGTTGCACATTCCTCAAGAAGTCCAAATCTGCACTGCAAGCAGCTAGCAGGGATTCCTAGATCTCCAAGAGAGACATTGGTTATTTTGGGGAAGAAAACAGATTTATTTGTTCCTTGAACATTCTCTTACACTTCCTCATTTCTCCACTGCCTTGCACCATCACATCTAAGCAAACACAATGGATGAAAGATGCATCACATATATACCAATGATTGGAGATCACTGGGGGAAATGAGGGATTTCTGAGGGAAAATCAGGCCCTAAGTCACACCCTTCATGGACATCTGCCTGTGCAGAGGCCATAATGTTGCCAAGAAATCCACAGCAAGTTGTCAGCTGCCTCAGGCAGGGATTTCACACCTCAGAGTGGATGCAGGGAGCTCACAAGGGGCAGTGCTGCAATTCAAAGTGACTTTCATTTATCTTGGTGACAAGGCCAGGTTGGATGTGGCCCTGGGCAACCTGGTCTAGTGGGAACTGTCCCTGCCCATGGCAGGGGGATGGAACTAAATAAGTTATAAGGTCCCTTCCAGCCCAAACCATTCTATGATGACTTTTCCCAGACTCAGGACAGAAACAGTAAATCCAAACCAATCTGTCCGCCCTTCACCCCTTCCATAAAGGCCAAATACATTCATCCTGTAAGGAAAATGAATAACCACAGCCAGAAACAAAGGCAGAAGGGGAATGTAATAAACCCTCAGCACTGGTTTTGCACAACTGGATGCACCAATGTGTCTGGAGTGCACAGAGCATCCGTTTTTTCCTCCTTCCTGCCTGACCTTGACAGAGCAGGTTTGCACACAGGGATTCATTTCAAGTAGGCTGTGGAAACAAGATGCATAATTAGTGCAGCTAATGACAAGGATGAGTTGCCAAACTACAGGAGCAGCATGTCAAACACTCTCAGGTCAGCAGGAGAGAGTTTGTTCACAGGAAGTCCTCCCTGTCCACAGCTTGCCTTCCCAAAAGTCTGTACCCCCTAAACAACAAATCCTGATATGAAAACAAGCTCACTCAGGTCTCTGAGGGGAGCAGGTGTTGCAGCACAGCAAAGGGTTAAGGAAGGTACTCTGAAAACCAGACTATTTAAAAATTCAGACAAAGTCTCACACCAAGTCTGTCACATACCACAAAGAACATGGTCACTGATGCAATTAATTTAATTGTCCTCCTTATTGAGGTTCATCTGGATCTGGCCTTCCAGGAAGACAGCTGGGCTGTTCTGTGCATACCTGGGCTGGTATTTACCCAAAAACATGTGAGGTTTGAACTCCCAGCACAAAAGGGTTTCAAAGGATGGGATTTTCCAATCCCAAGAGTGCCCATGCAGGGCTGGCAGCATCTGCTGCACCACCCTGAGGCAACCCTGAAGTTGTTGGGGTGCTCAGCTAAGGGCAAACAGAGCCTTTGTGTATGGATGGATCCCTTCATGCTGGGGAGGAGAAGGTTTGGAAAGCTCAGAATGGAAAGCAGAAGGTTTTGGGGAAACATCTTTGTGCAGTGGTGTTTGTAACTTTGCTCCACTGTCAGCGCAATGATGCAGCTTCCCAAAAAGCTGAGAAACCAAGAAAATGGGCAGAGACCATCTGATCCAGGAGTGGTCCACTGTGGGGTTTGTGATGGCTCCTTGCAGGTGAATTAATGTTTCTTGACAAAAACAGCAGCATATGCAGTATTTTAGCTGGTAAGCACACAGCTATCAGATTACCAGGGCAATTCATGCATTTCTTTTATAATTCTATTTGTTGTGTAGGAAAGAGTCTGCATCACCCCAGTTCCTTCCTCACAGGCAGCAGGACAGGAGTGACAAGGCACCTCAGGGCAAGGCTGACATCACAAGCTGTACCTGAGCTCTCTCAGGATTATTTAGCTGGTGCCAAACAGCCTCTGTAATCAGCAGGAACACAGAGCAGTGACCCCAAACCCACCCCTCTGCACCCTCATGGTACAAAGAGATTGGCAGGAGCAAGCATTGAACATTACAGGGTAAAAAAATCCCAGCACTGACCAAGCAGAACCCTCTGGGACAAGGAAAGTGGAATTTCACCACCATCCCTTAGAACTGGGCTTTGATGATCCTTGTGGGTCCCTTCCAGCTCAGGATATTCTGTAATTCTGTGATTTACCTCCATCTGCCCCAAGTGATGGAAAGTGTTGAACACTTGGAACACAGAATGCTCACAGAAGAGTTCACTGGGAAATGTTCAGGTGTTCACTAGCCCCACATCATTGTTTCTTCCTGTTCCTCTCCCACCATCACAGCTGGCCAAGAAGAAGCCTCAGGTGGAGCTGGATGAGGCCAGTTACAGCCAGAGAGGACATGTCATGAATCAGGGTCATTGTCTGCAAGGGAACACAGCAGAGAAGGAAGAGCCTGTGGACAGTGAAAAGCCACTTCCCCAACTCTATTTGCTGAACACATTTGGTTAATTAGACTTTGGAGAATAAACAGTGAGTTGATGAAAAGGACTCAGGTTTCATCTGATAACATTAAATAATATAAAGCTTCCCTGTCAGGGGGTCAAATCATTTAAAATGTGTTACTTTCCAGATCTGAGAGTAGATTCACAACTGCTCAGGTGTGGAATCAAAAAATCAGAGTGGTTTGGGTTTGAAGAGACCTTGAAGATCATTCAGTTCCAACCCCCTGCCATGGGCAGGGACACCTTCCACTGGCCCAGGTTGCTCCAAGCCCTTTCCAACCTGACCTTGGACACGTCCAGAGATGGAGCAGCCACAGCTTCTCTGGGCAACCTGTGCCAGGGCCTGCCCACCCTCCCAGGGAAGAATTTGTTCCTAATATCCAATCTAAACCTGCTCTCTTTCAATTTGAAGCCATTCCCCCTTGTCCTGTCACTCCATGCCCTTGTGAAAAGTCCCTCTCCAGCATTCCTGGAAGCCCCCTGGTCCTGGAGGGCTTATAGTGGGTTTCATTGTTCTTGAAGAGTGAAACCTCCATGAACCAACCTGAGCAAAGGCTGCCAAAAATACATCTGTGCATTCCATAAAATCTGCGAGGTCTCCTGGACTTAAATCCCTCATATCTGAAGTGCCCTGTTCTATTACCCTCAAAACTCCCACTGTACAATCAAGGATGGCTTCTGGCAGAAGACCTTGGAGGGAAACTTCAGGGCAGAAAAGTAGAAATGCATTAAAAATGAAATCCAAACCAGCCATCTCTGCAAGACAGAGCCATGACCACAGCTGCAAATCCGTTCACAGGAGCTGGGAATGTGCTGGATGCCTCCAGGAGCAGGCAGGCACCTTTCCCACGGCTCCAGCAGCCTCTCCCAGCTGGTCAGTCCCTGGAGCAGCCAGCAGGAACTTGCAGAGTGCCAGGGAAAAATCTGCCTCAGAATTCCTTGCCTTTGCTGGAGGGTAATAAGGCATCAAGTTCCAAGCCAGGGAGAGGCAGAAGCACTCAGGAATTCCATTTTCCATCCAGGGCTATTAGATAATCACTGTGATGGAGCAGAATGAGGCTGCAATCTTTGCTTAACAGCCCTTTGATTGAAATAAAGGCAGGTTATTCCCCCTTCTCATGGGACATCTCTCAGGCAATGGGTGCTGTAGGTCAGCTTTTCTGGATTTTTCTGCATTCCATAAAACCATTTAGGCTGGAAAAGCCCTCTGAGGTCATTGAGTCCAGCCATTCCCCCATCACTGCCAAGGCCATCCAGTCACATGTCCCCCAGTGCCACATCCACAGGGCTTTTAAATCCCTCCAGGGATGGGAATCCACCACTGCCCTGGGCAGCCCTTTCCACTGCCTGACAACACTTTCCATGAAGAAATTATCCCTGAATTTACAGTAGGACAGGGGATAGGCTTGGAATTAAATTTTATTTAATTAGTATAATTTTGTTGTCATTTCCCTGCAGACCAAACCCTAATTGACGTTTTTCCACCCTCCGACTGGCAATGTGAGCATTGCTGGAATGGGGAAGGGAACTGCCTGCTGCCTTCAGCTCTGGATTTTGTTGCAGCAAGATATAAACATACATCAGCATATGCTTTAGCTGAAAACCAGAGCTTGCCAACTCCAGCAGGTTGGGAATTTTCCATCCAGGGAAAGAGCAATCTCAGCAAAAAAATAAAATAAAATACCATCCTTGGGGACAAAAAGGGGGTTTTGTCTAAATGGCTTGTTTTTCATTCTCCTTAAATAAAAATCAGCAATGATTTGAGTCTGGGAAATATCCCTGGAGTGTTTTGTGTTGGAGGGGACCTTAAAGATCATCTCATTCCTCTGCCACGGGCAGGGACACTTCCACTAGACCAGGTTGCTCGGGTCCAATTCCCTATGATCTCTCCTTAAATATCCATAGATTATGGTTGCTGGAGACCAAGCCTGGAGATGCTGGTCCTTCTTCCACACTTGCATGAAGCCAGCTCAGCTCTATGTCCCATGGAAGCTCCTGGGCAGGAGCCCAGAGCGTGAAAATATGACACGTAAAGTATCCCAGAGCCCTCTGAACTCACAGCTCAGTGAGCTGGAACCTTGAGCTCAGCAGCCCCAAAACAATCCTGAAATATTAAATAAAGGCAGGAAATATCCTGTGGAGCTCAATTAAAATCAAGGGGAAAAGGTGTAATACGGGAAAAAAATTAAATATATTTAGGTCTTAATTTTCATTCAGGACAAAGATAAACATTAAAGTATCAAAAGCAATTTCCTGAGAGGGGGAAAACCTTTCCCAGAGCTCTGCTAAGCCAAATCAAACCCTCCAGTGCACATACTCACACAGAGATCTCCCAGCCTGGAGATCAGAGGCAGAGCCAACCAGGGCTGACAGGGATTAATCACATCCCTTCCTGCCTGGCTGGGCACGACCCGGGCACAGCCTCGGGGCACGAGGAGACCCTACACAAACACTGTGCCCTGAGACGCACTGAGACAAAAGGCAAAACCGCTTGAGCTTCACCATTTCAAACTTGGGAATGGTTTGTTGTCAAGCCTGCCCCAAAAAATCCCTGGCATTTGGTGTGGATTTAAGACATGAGAGAGTTCGAGGTTGGGGCAGAGCCTGATTTTTTTAAAATTTAATTTTATTTTTTCCCCTCTTAGAACGATTTCATTCAGCACTTTTTAAGTTCAGAGAGCAAACAAAGCAGGGCTGGCCACTATTTCCAAGGCTTCCAGACTCTAACAAATGGCCAGTTATTAAAAGCTTAGCTCACAGAGCATGGAAATCTTGGAAAATCATACTACAACAGAGGGGAAAAATCCTTTGCTGGTTATGGAAGCAGAGTGCTCACAACTCCTGGCTCCCAAGTGCCTAATTGGGTTTGAAAGGACTGTTAAGTGCCATTCACCAAACCAGCTGTCTCTCTTGAAAAAAGAGGGAAAGCTCCAGGAGGAAAATAAACACAAAGAACTCTCTTGTTCCACCGCAGAGCCTTGAAAATGCATTTAATGCCCCTAGAGAGGCACAGCTTTGGGAATGTCAGTGTGTATTGCTCTGTCTGCCATGGGCTGAGCAGAGTCTTCAAAAAAAGACCCAAATTAAAGGGTCATCTGACCCTATGTCATGTCTCAAAGGCCACCAGCAGCCAGGTTGGACTATGCAGAACCATGGAATGGTTTGAGTTGGAAGGGACTTTCAGTATCATTCAGTTCCAACTCCCTGTCATGGGCAGGGACACCTCCCACTAGCCCAGGTTGCTCCAAGCCCTGTCCAACCTGGCCTTGGACACTTCCAGGGATGGGGCAGCCACAGCTTCTCTGGGCAACCTATGCCAGGGCCTCCCCACCCTGACAGGGAAGGGTTTCTTCAAGTGAAATGACTTCCAGTGGTCCCTTCCAACCTCACCCATCCTGTCATTCCATGATTTTCCACGCCAGTGTATCTCAGACTTCCATCATATCATCACCTCAGCAATCCCTTTTCCAGGCTCAGCCAACTGCCACCAAATGGAAGGAAAGAGCCTCTAACATGACTCCATGGGTACTCCAAGGAAGGGCACTGTGCATCCAGCCCAGTCTGGCAGTCAGGGCAAACAGTCACCTGGAAAGCTGCAGAGGGAGAGGGAACAGATCCTGTTGTCCCTGTGACCCTGAGAGTGCACAGAGTGGAAGAAAATGGCATCCTGTTCTCAGGAAGGATATGCTTGGAGCACCCAGGGTTTTGCTGGGTCTGCTCACCTGACTCAGTGTAAATCCCAGAATCACTGAGGTTGGAAAAGACCTCCAAGATGATCAAATCCAACCTGTGACTGATCCCCAACTTGTCACCCAGCCCAGAGCACTGAGTGCCACATCCAGGTGTTCCTTGGACACCTCCAGGTATGGGGACTCCACCACCTCCCTGGGCAATCCCTTCCAATGTTTAAAAACCCTTCCCATGAAAAATTCCTTCTCATGTCCAACCTGAACCTCGCTTGACACAACTTGTGGCCATTTCCTCCTTTTTCCCTGGGAGCAGAGCCTGATCCCCCTCCAGCTCCCCCTTTCTGTCAGGGAGCTGCAGAGAGCAAGAAGGTCCCCCCTGAGCCTCCTTTTCTCCAGGCTGAGCCTCCCCAGCTCCCTAAGAGGCTCCTGGAGCTCCAGCCCCTTCCTTGGACATGCAGTGAAGTTCTCTTCCAGACCAGAAGCTCTCCAGGATGGCAGATCCCCCAGACATTTAAACTGGCACGGAATCAGCAGGACGGAGCGTGCAGAAAGCTGGCCCTGAACCGCCCTGTCCTCCAGGTTCAGCTGCAATCCAAGGCCTCCCTGATACAGCCCAGCTGGAAAAGCCTCCTCCCAGAGCTGAGGAGATTGCCAGCTTGTGAGAAAGAGCACAGAGCCCTGTGAGATAAGAAAGGTAAAACCCAGGGCAGGGGTAGGATTGGCAATGTGATGGCCGCAGCTCGAAGGGGCAGGAGGGAAACATCAACGTGGGAAGGCAGAAAATCCTCAAAGGAAGAAAACTCAGCCCCAGATGGGTGATGGCATCTCAGCAACGTGGATGGTCCATTCCAACAAGGAGCTGAGGCTGATCCTTCCACCCAGTGAGCACCAATGTGGGCAGCAAAGACACCTTTGGGTGTCTTTCTCTGGTAGCACAGCCTTGTGGCTCACTAGGCCAGGCTGGACAGGGCTTGGAGAAATGTGGTCTAGGAGAGGGTGTCCCTTTCCATGGCAGAGGAGTTAGAACTGGATGATATTTAAGGTCCCTTCCAACCCAAACCATTCTGTGGCAGTCCCCACCTAGATCCAAGATCACTGAGTCCAACTGCTCTGCCAACACTGCCAAGCCCATCACTAACCCATGTCCCCCAGTGCCACATCCACACACCTTCTGAACACCTCCACCACTTCCCTGGGCAGCCTGTTCCAGTCCTTCTCACAGAATCCCTGTGCATGCCAAGAAATGCTCCAAAAAGTGCTTCAGGGAGAGTGGGAGAGTTACAGGCTACTGAGAAGTTTGTATGGTTTGTGTTTTTCACGTTATCTGGAATTTGAGGTTTTGTGGATTTGTTTGTTATTTGATTTTTGGTTTTGCTATTGCTGTTTGTTTGTTTTTTAATATAAATCCATGTCCAAAAGACTGCAAACATGAAAAAACCCGCCTGAAGTTCAGAAACAGGATAATGGAGGAACATGAGGAATGCAAATATTGGGATGAGAGCAGGACATGTTCCAACAAGCTCCTCTGCCTCTCAAGGCTGTGATGACAGGGAAGGGAAAGTCAGATCTGGGCTGGGTGTTGAGGTTTCTCAGCAGAAAGAAATCCAGGGAGCTGAAAACAGGGAGAGCGAGCAGCAAAAGGCTGATCTTAACTCAGAAGGGGAACAGCTCGATCCTCCCAGCAAAGCATCCCATCTGCCTCACTCAGACACCCTGGAACAGCAGCTGGGTTCCAGCTTTAGGGATGCTCCTGATTTGGAGAGCAATACATGCAGCCAGCCCTGAGGGAGCCGATTCCTCACCAGTTAATCCCATTTCCTCTCTTCCCAACTCAAACAGATCCAAACCAGCAACAAATTTAACATGGAGTCACCCAGGACCAACAGAAGCTCCAGACCATTCCCACCCTTCAGGAGGGGCAGATTATTAACATGTAGTAAGTTGGAAATTCCAGAGCTTCCATGTGGTGAGGCATTTTTCCATGCTGGGTCTCCAAAGCACTGCTAGGATGGTGACCAGGGTTGCTGGGAATGACTTCTGCTGTTTGAAATCTCCATGATGAGATACCTCCCACTATCCCAGGTTGCTCCAAATCCCATCCAGCCTGACCTTGGGCTTTTCCAGGGATGGGGCAGCCACAGCTTCTCTGGGAAACCTGTGCCAGGGCCTCACCACCCTCACAAGAAAGAATTTCTTCCCAATATCCCACCTAACCCTGCCTCTGTAGTTTGAAGCCATTTGCCCTTTGTCCTCTCACTTCGGAACCTTGTAAATGGTCCCTCTCTCCATCTTTCTTGTAGGCTCTCTTTAGGCACCAGAAGGGGCTCTCAGGTCTCCCTGGATCCTTCTCCTCTCCAGGTGAGCCCCCCCAGCTCTCCCAGCCTGGCTCCAGCCCAGAGGGGCTCCAGCCCTGGCGCATCTCTGGGGCCTCCTCTGGGCTCTCTCCAGCAGCTCCACGTCCTTGTGCTGTTGTTCCAGGGCTGGAGGCAGCTCTGCAGGTGGGGTCTCACCTGAAGGGGCAGAGGGGTAGAATCCCCCCCTCCCCTGCTGCCCACACTGTGGGATGTGCCCAGGACATCGGGGGGTTTCTGGGCTGGGAAGGCACATGGGGGGCATGTCCAGCCTCTCCCCCACCAGAACCCGAAGTCCTTCTCCCCAGGGCTGTTCTCCATTGGTTCATCCCCAGCCTGGGATGATCCTGGGGCTTGCCCCATTCCCTGGAGTGGTTGGGTTGTTTGCCAATACTTTAAGATACTGAGGGAGCAGATTTGGAGCTTTAGGAGCAAACACACCCTCCTTTACCTGACCTGCAGCATCAGATAAAGTCTCTGAATCCTTCAGCAACACCCTCCCAGCAGAACTGCAAAGGATCACCAGCTCAGCTCTGAAAGACAAATGCCAGGGGCTTGTCATGACATTTACACAGCAGGGCAAGCTGTGAGCAGCCAGCACTGCCCAGCACTTGAAGGTACTGCCAATGTGCAGTGGTAATCCCTCCTCATTGTCTTCTCTCACTGCATGGGGAAAAAACAGGCAGCATGGAAGAGAGTCCTACAGTGGCACTGAACAGAAACACCTGGGCTCTCAAAACATAAAACTGCAACAGCCTCAAAAAAATAATTGAATAAAACCAAATTTCAGCACTTGGTCAGATGGACTTTCAGTCCCTGGAAGTGTTCAAGGCCAGGTTGGAGGGGACTTGGAGCAACCTGGTCTAGTGGAAGGTGTCCCTGCCCATGGAGCTTGTCTTTAAGGTCCTTTCCAACTCAACCATTCTATGATTCTCTAGTTATTTTCTCCCTCCCCTCCAAAAGCCAAGCTTAACCCAAATCAGGCTGCGTGATACAGCTGAAATTATTTTAATATAGACCTACTCTGTCTCAGATGGGAATTTTCACATCAAAACCTTCAGCAGCTTTCCCTGTGTTGTCACCTGGGGCTGTACAGGCTGCAGGGCAGCACAAACCATCCCTGGTCTCCATCTGCTCACACACCAAAAGCCACAAGAACTCATCACCTTCCCAAGGAGTTGCAGAGACCACAGATCGACACTACAGGGAAACAGAGAGCCCAGGGGTTCCCAGGCTACTGATTCACCAGTAGGGAGAGATCCAGCAGCTTCCACAGTTCCCAGCCTCCATTTCCCAAGAGCTGTTTGTCCTATTTTTTGGTCCTTCCCCTGGCAAGAGCACAAGGTACCCCACACACCTCCAAACCAACAGGTAACTGTGACCCAGGTCTACTGATGGACTTCAGAGCCACAGAATGGTGTGGGTTGGAAGGGACCTTAAAAACAACCTTGTTCCAAATCCCTGCCATGGCCAGGGACACCTTCCACTAGCCCAGGTTGTTCCAAGCTCCATTCAGCCTGGCTTTGGACACTCCCAAGGACGGGGCAGCCACAGCTTTTCTGAGCAACCTGTGCCAGGGCCTCAGCACCCTCACAGGGAAGAATTTCCTCTCAGTATCTAACCTAAATCTCCTCTTTTAGTTTAAAACCATTCCTCCTTCCTATCACCATCTACCTTCTTGCAGGGCTTTGCTCCAGTCCAAACCCCTCTCCCTTTGAATACATCTGCCCCTCTTCCTTTGCAGTGATCAACACCATCATAAAACCTCGGCCAGTTGAATTATTTATCCATCCTGTTCAGAGCTGGTGGCCAAGGACCAAAACTGTGGGATCAAGAGCTCGGCAAGGCACTCACAGCCTCAGGCTCCCAACCTTCTCCTTCCATCCTTCTTCCAGCATCACAGAACAGGTTCAGCTGTAAAATAAAAGACATGAGATAAAAAGAGCTAAAATTTCAGGCAAGAACTCACATCCAAGTCACACACACAACACACACATCCCTCCAGTGGGAAGCAGAGGCCACAACAATAAAGAAGATTCAGCAGTGTAATTAAAGAACTTTTTAGTCTTCAACATTTTAATTTAAACAGACACATTACTATGTTCTCAACATTATCTACAGCAAAGTTTACAGCCACTTGGTATCTGGTTTTCCCCCCACAAATGGCTGAACATTGAGCCATCTTTCCTCCTCAGCTTTGTTACCTTGTTTTGCAATATATTCCACGCCACAGCAGCTGGGATTCTGTACACACAGAGCATACATCTAACAACAGCACAACTCCCAGCACTGTCATTGCAAGTTTTACAAGAAAAATCAAGAGTGATGCAGCAGCCAAGTCCAAATAGCAATTCCAGATGTTGGGACAGCAGTGCACTCATCACTTCCATTGGCAGCAGTGAACAGACACATAGCACACATCACACAGTGCTGCTATCACAAAGTATGGGGAGTGCTGGGACAGGCCTTCCCCCCTCCCCCAGGAACCTGGACACACAAGAGCACTTCCCAAGGCTGGAGCAAAGCACAAAAGACACCAAAATGCTGTACAGTGCAATTTGAAGTTCTATCCTATGCAACGTGGACAGGAGTGCACTTCAACCAGTGCCACATTCAAGAGTTAGATCAATACAATCAAAATATTGAAGGTACATAAATCCCTTATGAAAACTGTGCAAGTTAGTTCCTTTCCCTTCTTTTTTTTAATTTCTTTTTTGGTAAATGGCAGAGTGTCTGCATTGACTGACCCCAAAATTTGGAGATGGGGCCCTCAGTGTCCAGCTTATTCCACAATTAGTGTGTGCAAAAGAGCAGAAGCAGAGAGGCAGTGAGGGGTAAGGCAGTGGCACAGGGAAGGGGCAGAGCTGGGCACTGCCACAGCACCTGGAGCTTGGGAGGACACGGGGAATCTGCAGACTCCAGGGGGCTCTGAGAGGGAGCAAGCCCACCACTGGTATTAAATACGTGATTAAATATGGGAAACAAGCAGGAAAGCAAAGAATCAGGAGTGTTCTACTGTGTATCACACCAGCAGCCACCAGACTGGAGCCTGGGAAGCACTGGGAATGGGAAGGTCAAGGGAAAACATGGAAGCAGCCTGACACAGGAGCTCTGTGAACTGTCCTCTCCCAGGAGGAGCTAAAACACCACATCTCAACTCCATCACCCGCAGCACCTCACAGGACTGCTCCAGGTAACCTGTTCGCAGGGGCAGGAATTACGGAATAAACCACTGGAGGAGCTGCTCAGGGTGACTCCAGCACTTCCACACAAAGGCTGTGTGATCCACACTGCCACCAAGCCAAGGCACACACAGCACTTGGGTGTGGATTCAGCCCTGAGCCACAAGGGGAGGATGAAAGAAGTGCCAGCTCAGAGGGAATGTGCTGCCTTTTGTTGGCTGTCACTGCTGGTTTCCCAGTTTCCTGGGATGCCTGCAGTTTGCATGAGAGGCTGGAGCAGCCAGGCAATTAGATCCCAAAAAACCCTCTCCCTGCTTCTCTATTATTTAGCTCAGTCTATAATTACTGTGTTAAGAAATTGCATAACCTTTAAGAGTGTTTTCTGTATAGTCTATTACAGGGAAAACAGTGCCTTCTGAATCCTTCCCATCTGGCCGGTGATAATGGATTTCAGATGCAGAAATTCTGAATTATTGGGCAGGGAAACACCACCCAGGCAGGTGCAGATCCCACAGACATCATTTGAAAGGGTGACCAGTCATTTTAAGGGCTTGTATTAGCAACATAGCCAGAGGTATCTCCAGGAGCCAGATGTGAAGGTGGGAAGAGGGAACAGCCAAACTGTGCTCCCCCTTTCATGCAGAACAGATCCCCAGCCACCCTGAGCAGCATTCCCTGTGTCCAACTTGATTTACTCAACAAAACCATCGCTCTCCAAACCTAAAGAGAAATCAGTGTTACAAGCAGAAGGAATTACTTTTCTGCCTTAAGTGAGCAATGGTTTAAAAGGGATCTTGGCATTTTTTTCAAGCCAGAGGACTTTAGGGCTAAGTTTAGGTTAGTCAAGAAGAAAATAATGAAGGAAATAAGGACTAAACAAAAGGCATTAAGGTAGCACTTAATCACTATCACATACTTTTATATTGCTTCCTTGGTTACAGCATTTTCTTACAGTATGTTTAGTGGCCACATGAGTTTTGCAGATTACTCTCCAGTTGCTTCTACAACAACTAAAGATCCTGCATTTTTACATGTGTCTATGTGAAAGTGGCTTTTAAATAAAGGCAGTTTCATTCCATAAACTGGAAGCTCAGCAGTTTCCAGAGATCACCACTGACCTACTGCAGCTCCATTTACTTCAGTAACAGCAATATTTCTGGATAATCCCAGCCACATGTGCTGCTGTTAATTCAACTCTTCTCAGTCTTGTCCATCCATGGAATCAAAGCTGAGAAAAGCCTCAGGGAGCATTTCAGACCTACTCTTACCTGTCTTTTGAAAGGAGAAAAACAAATTAAACAAAACTCTGATGTTATAAAAGCAAATTGAAGTCACAGAAAGAGCAGCCACAGAATACAAAGTTAGATAGGAAAAAAGCTTATCCCTAAAGTCTTTAAGTAGTTTTAGCAGCTACAAATCATCTAAACTCTTAGCATTTCTGTAGTGTGATGGCCCCTTAATCTGCAGATCTGTGAGGTCACCTGAACTTCCAACTTCTGCTTTTGAGGTTTCACAACATGGACATAAGAGCATAAGAGGGAAAAGCACATCAGTGCTTTGCTGAGCTGTAGATGAAGTGCTGCTCTTGCACCCTGGCAATGCTGTGAACCTGGCCAGGTGTCCAAACCCAGCCAGGGGACTTGGAAGTACCAAGAAGGCAGTTTGGATCTGGGTAAAGGACAGCTCTGAGCCCCTGTTCTGCAAGTGAACACTCCAGCAGCTACTAAACCTTTTGGTTTTCCAGGTAGAATAAAAGAAGCTTGGTATTCCTTGGGAGATAGTTGTCCACCAGGGACAATTCCACCTGGAGGTCATGGCTTAAACATGAGCAGCAGAATCCCTCCTTCAGTTCTGTATTGCACTGAAATGTCTTGCTCCAGTTTGGTATTTACCTTCCTGCTCCCAAGCCAAGGCTGAACACAAAAACCCCAAGTGTTGGATGTGAAGGCTACTGAGAGTATCATGTAGACTGGCAGAAACTGTAGTTAAATTTTAACAACTTGTAGTTTTTCTAGGAAACTAAAGAACTAAGCTGCCTTACCTACTCTTGGAGAGAAAAGGTGCTTTCTGACAAAATGCCTTTACCTATCTATGTAGAACTCTGTATTTAACCCTGTGAGTGTTTACAGAGTTCAACAAAGCCAGGAAAAGTCCAAAATAAACTGGAGACATCCTGTCTCTTGGCCCATCGTGGTCATCCATACAGTTGGAGGTAAGAGTTCCAGCTCCTGCTGACACTGTAACACAACTCTGAGACGGAAAAGCTGCCAAGAGAGGACACTGTGCCCAGATGTGTCTTCTGTAAACAAAACAAAAACCTCTCCCAGAGGAGCAGGGAGGTTCATAGTGTGAAGGTTTCAGCAGTGGGAGGGCTGAGGGTCAGCTGGACCCGAGGGCTCAGCAACACATGCACTTTCCATGTTTGGTCTTTAGTGTAGAGGGGGCTGGAAAGGCCAGGCCTGAGGCAGCTCACGCGTTCTCCCGCATCCCCTCATCCTCCTCCAGCTCTGCCAGGTGCCTCCTCAGCACCTTCACCTTGTCCTGAAGTTCCTTGTTGTATTTTATGATTCTGACCATTTCCTCTTGGGCTTCATCCAGGTACTTGGAAGGCCTGTTCCACCGGAGGAAGACACCTGAAAGCCCAGGGCACACGAGTCACGAGAGTTCCTTGTTACAGGGAGGGAATGCTGTTCTATTCCATCAATTCCCAAGTCATGTGCACCCAGTTTACACATTTTCCCCTTACCCTCCCCCATAAACAGACATTAAAAATACTGACCCGCCTCTCCAAGTTCACCATTCTATTAAACAAAGTTAATAAAAGGAAAAATTAGGGGGTTTCATTCTTTTCCTCATATCCTGATAAGATCAATCCATGTCTCCCTCTTCCATGACACCCTGCTTGCTTCACTCTTACCAATTCTTCAGCACACACGGGATAGAGAAAGTCCCTGCAGCAGGGAACCCACTGCACGTGGATTATCCAAAATGGTGAGGAATGTAGAAGCTTCACAAGCAGTCCCAAAACGGATATTGTCTGTAACAAGCAAATCAAGCCTGGCTTACCTGCCCAGAGCTGCAGACTCTGCGGCGCCACGGCAGGCCAGATGACCAGGCTGTTGGCCTCATAAATGGGATTCTTGAATCTGTTCATCTCTTCAGTCCTGTTCACCCAGGACCACAGGGACATGGTCTTTTGAGGCAGCTTCAGTTTAGCCCTAAGAAACCCACAGGAAAAAGTTGGTTTTGCACACTTTGATCTGTAAAGACTCTCTTAGTCAGAGCCACACAGACCAGAAGGCCACAAGTTTCTCAAGGTGCTGCTCGCCCAGAGAATTCAGGCTGATTCCTTCAGTACCTCTCAGCATCATGGCACAGGGTGCAAACCTAAAGCAATTTACTCAATCTGGCTGATTACAATTAGTTTTGAACAAAAGATGGGGAAATAACATTTATAAGTTGGTGGAAGCTGGCTGCCTGCTGTCCAGCTGAAGGATCAGTCACCTCCCCGCAGTGGTTCAAGTACCAGGTTTTGAAAGGGATTGAACTCCTGTGTTAAGGCAGAGCAGGGAATGGGACGTGTCTGCACCAGGGAAGGATGGAAAAGGAATTCTCGAGTACATAAAAGCAGTGTTACTGCTGGAATTGTGCAATGCACACATCTGGCAGGTCCCTCTGGTGGCAGGAAGGATCTGAGCACACAGAGCTCTTTTCCTCAGGCAATCCCACCACAGGGAGTTACACAGGGATCTTTATGCCTTAGATTCCAGCAAATATTCTGCCTGCATTAGCAAACTGAACTGCCAGGCAGAAGGAGATTCACCATCCCTGTGAATGCTTCAGACAGCACAAGCTTAACATCAGACTCCAAACTCTCTCTGTGCTCACAGCCTGACGGGCTCCCATGTGACAGGCAGGTTATTACCTGCAACATTCAATACTCCTCCAAATTCCATCTTACTGGTTTCAAGTCTAACCTGGTTTTGCAGATGACTAGTTCAGCAGCCCTGTAGAAGATAGCAGAGTCTCTTCTAAGCCAAGATTAATGGCAGAGGGGTTTACAGGAAGCTTTAAATTGGCTTCCTTATCTCTACTATCAGTTAGGATTTTCCCTTCTGTCCTTCAGTGGCCTTCACTTAAGCAGGAGACATCAGACATGGTTTTCCTGGAGTCAAGAGTCCTGAGGGCAGGACTGCCAACCTCAAAACAGGAATCCAAACCTCTCTGGCAGCTGTGGGAACATCCAATCTTCCACCCTGCTTACTACTCCCAGCAGCCCTGGGGGTGTCAGGACCACCAGGCTACAATCACATTCCTCCCTGACAGGTGAGGATCAGACTCGCCAGTTTTGGCTTCTGGCTGCCTTGACCTTCTTCTCCAGGCCTGCACGGACAAGTTTGCTTCCCACAGCCATGACTCATGTCAAACTCCAGCTGTTTATTCTTTTATGGAAGAGTTTCTGTGTAAAAGACTATATAAACTGGGGATGGGTGGAGGTTTTTGGCCACCTTGGTCTAGTGGAAAGTGTCCTTGCCCATGGCAGGGCAGGTTGGAACAAGATGATCTTTAGAGTCCCTTCCAACCCAAACCATTCCATGATTCTCTGGCCCTCATTTTGTCAGGCACAGCCCAATATTTAAAGGGTACAACTCAAGCATCCTTACCTACCTTTCATTTTCGTTGTTTCCCAGGAAAGTCCCAAACTGGGAAGCATAAGCATGTTCAAAGAGCATGATGAGGAACTGTTCGTTGAACTCGAAGGAGCAAGGGAACTGCCGAAGGATCTGCCACACACAGTCCAGGAAAAGCAGGAAAACTGGGGCCTCCCACTTCTGTTTGCTGTTGGAATAGGCTGACTGGGCACAGCGCTGCTGGAAGGGGTGACCAGCCTGGGACAATCAGAGAAAGCATCACACACAAAGCAATGGGATGTGGGGACATGTGACAAAATAGACTTTGAGGACAGTTCTGTCCATGTGACTGTGCTGTTGTTGCTCAGGCATCCAGTAAGAACCATTATCCCCCTGTGCTGGGCATTGGTGAGGCCTCACCTCAAACCCAGGGGTCAATTTTGGGTCCCTCATGACAAGACAATGAGGGGCTGGAACGTGTCCAGGGGAGGGAACAGAGCTGGGAAGGGGCTGGAGCAGCAGGAGCAGCTGAGGGAGCTGGGGGGGCTCAGCCTTGAGAAAAGGAGGCTCAGGGGGGATCTTGTCACTCTCTGCAATTCCCTGACAGGAGGGAGGAGCTGGGGGGGGGTGGGGTTAGGTTCTACTCCAGGGAACAGGGACAGGAGGAGAGGGAATGGCTTCAAATCATACCAGGAGAGGTTTAGGTTGAATATTCAGAAAAAAATCTTCCTGGAAAGGGTGGTCAGGCATTGGAATTGGCTGCACAGGGCAGTGTGGAGTCCCCATCCCTGGAGAGATTTAAAAGCCATGTGGATGTGGCACTTGGGCACATGGGTTAATGTTGGGCTTGGCAGTGCTGGGGGAACAGTTGGACTTGATAATGTTAAAGGTATTTTTCAACCTGAAGGATTCTGTGACTTTATGGCCAATTTCCCTGCCTTTCCCAGGCTGTGTGAACAGTCCTATATTTGATCAGAGAATGTGACCAAGAACAAACTGCTGGGGGGTCACTGGGGGATGAGGCTGCAAAGGCACAAATAACACTGAGGTTTTGTGGTTTAGTCTGGGCAGGGCTCTCTAAAGAGATGGAAGAGATGGAACCTGAGTAGAGGGAGGTGTCCCTGCCCATGGCAGTGGGTTGGAATGAGCTGAGCTCTAAGAACCCAAACCATTCTGTGGTAAGAGTTGTTCATCCTTAGCACAAAGAACAGGCAGCTCCCCAAAGCCAAAACAGTGCCAGGAGAGGCACAGGCCCCACAAAGTGCCAGAGGTCCAAGTGACTCAGGGAATGATGCTGCTCTTAGGACACAGGCCATTCACACTAAGCAGGGCTGCAACAAGGCCCAACCTGTTTGCTGCCTCTCAGGCTCTTTCCCAACTCAGCTCTGTCAGGAACAGACTGTCCTTCTGTGCACAGGTATCTCTTACCTGCAGCCACTCCCTCACAACAAGAGACTCAAAGCCCCGGATGGTCCTGCACCTCGGATCCAAGATAATCTGTGCCAGAGAAGTGACCTGGAGTGTTGAATCAGTTCCTTCACTCCCATGGACTAACACTGATGCACCTTCCCTGGGGAAAGAAGAGGTGTAAAGGGCTAAGAGTATGAATGAGCAGAACACATCCCAAGGATGTACACATCCCAGTGGGTGCCATTACATCCCATGGACACCAGTGTTGACAATGCTGAGGTTTTGCTGGCTCTTTACCCCCCACTTCCCTCTCCATCCCATAAGGAAACACCCAACCTTCTAACCTGGATCCTCACCAACACCAACCAAAGCTCTGCATCACTTAAGGCTCAGCTTCTTGCTAAGCACAGTGGAAATCCAGACTCTTTGTCTGTGCACAGTGAGATCTCCTTTGTGGTTCTCAGTCTTTTGGATTGGTACCCCTGTGAGATACAGGTTGAAAAATGAGCTCAAAATTAGCTTGTGTCACTTACTGGTTGGCTAATTACTCTGAAATCTCCCCAAAAGCACGAAAATGAAGATGTATCACCCCCACAGATGCTCTGAAAAGCAATGCTATGAGGTTCTTGCTCAACCCTGGGTTTAATTTGGGCCTCATCTGAGGTTCTCTACAACTCCCTGAAAGGACGTTGGAGCCAGGTAGGTGGCTGGTCCTTTCTCACAGGTAAAAAGTGACAGGACAAGAGGAAATGGCCTCAAGTAGGAACAGTGGAGGTTTACCTTGGCTATTAGGAACAATTTCTTCATGGAAAGGGTGTTCAGGCTTTGGAAGGGGCTGCCCAGGGCAGTGGTGGAGTCCCCATCACTGGAGGGATTTAAAAGCCAGGTAGATGTGGCACTTGGGAATGTGGATCAGTGATGGCATTGGCAGTGCTGGGGGAACGGAAACTCAGTGATCTCAGGGGGCTTTTCCAACCCTAATGATTCTGTGATTCTAATCTCATCCATACACTTCTGAAGAATGGATGGTACAAAATGCCATTCATTCCCCTTACTCTTCCCAAATTGTGACCAAACATTTCACTTCTGCCAACATCCTTACACACCCACCAAGGAAATTAACTGCAGGTTGCACTTGTTTGTCTGCAGACATCCAAGGCAAGCAGCAAAGGGTGGGCAAGAAACAACAATATACCAAGAAAGTAACCCTTCAGACATTACCTGCTTTTTGAACTGACCTTAAAGATCATCTGGTTCCAACCCTCCTACCATGGGCAGGGACACCTCCCACTGTCCCAGGTTGCTCCAAGCCCCATCCAACCTGGCCTTGGACACTTCCAGGTATGGGGCAGCCACAGCTTCTCTGGGCAACCTGTGCCAGGGCCTCACCATTTAGTAAAGAATTGCTTCCTAACATCTAATCTAACATATCTAATCAAACCTACCATTCCTACCCCATCTTAACCTTTATCTCCTCCTCCCCAGCAGTGGCAGACAAAGAGGCTGCTGAACAGCCAAGCACAATTCCAGCCTTTGCCCTCCTCAAAGTGGGACACAGCCGGATAACACATATTCAGGCCCCACACCTTTAAGATGCTGCAAGATCTGTCCCAGCCATTCCCTGCCCATGGCAAATGTAATGGAAATGGAACCATCCCTGTCAGCTCAGCTCCGAGGGAGGCAGGTCAGGCACCTGGAGCTGGCCTGACACACCCCCAAGTAAATAGAAAAAGCAAAGCTGAGGTTAAAAATGATGAAATCACCCACTGTCCCAACAAGCCAGAATGGTTTCATCACTGATTTTTCTCATTATACACATGCTGGAAAGAATTCCAGATAAAAGTATTGATCCAGAGCAATCCTTTTTTGGCACAGTCAGTAATGAAACCAGCACTGTCAGTGCTTTTAAAAAGCACAGATCTCATATTTTAATGCTCTAATGCTGTTTTACCACTGAGACTGCATTGTGTGCCTGTAGAACACATTCCTCAGCTAGTAGGAAAATCCAGGTTTTTCCTGAATTTTGGGATCCCTGCACTGGCCTTACAAACTCTGGCACCCAACAGGAAGCTTTGGCTCTCCAGCCTGAGGTCTGAACACAACTCAGCTGAGTCAGCAGGATTTGGGAAAGAAATGTCACGTTAAAAAAGGTCATAAGCACTTAGAAGGGATGAGCAGGATTGCTTAGGTAAAACTGTGGGGATAAAAACGTAAGAGGGTCAAAGCTCTGGGCCAGTTCCTGGGGAAAACAAAGAAATTACATCGTTTTAACCTCTGAAAGTGAGGTGGGGCATTGGAAACTTTCAGCTGAAAAGAAAAAAGGACTTTTTTAAATAAACCCCAACCCTGTGTCCTCACTTTACTTGGTTACCAAACAGCATTTCAGATGGGCACAGTTTAACCTAAACCTTCAGTAAAACCATCTGAATCAGACTGGTTGCAGCAGACATAGGAATACACCTCAATTACATAATATAAACCCTATTCTTAGTAGAGACTGCCTCCCTCAGCATGATTTATTGCAGGAACATTCCTTTCACTGTGAGCATGAAACATTATCTTGCATGGGGACAAGCCAGATCACGGTGGGCAGTTATTAATACTTCCAGAGGTACTTAATGACCAATTTGAATGAGAAACTTGAGCCTTTCTGCAAGAGATTTACCTGTCAATACACTGAGCAGCCAGACAAGCCGTGGTCAGGATCTCCTTGACGTGAGTCATCCAGTTGGAAGCTTCCAGTTTACTGAGCCAGCGGTCCATGTTGTGGGACTGGTCATTGCAAGCTTCCACCAGTTTGATGAGGCTTTCCTGCAGGATATTAAACCTTTGGGAAAAGGAAAACGTTATTGAAAACATAAGAAACCAGGATGTGGATTATTTAGTGTGGTTTATTCATTCCTCTGCCTGATGCTTACAGACCTGTAAAATAATCAACAACAAATTTAAGTCTATGTAAAATCTTTAGAAGCAAAACCAAATACTGCAAAACAACAGCCAGAAAATTGCTTAATTAACTCCTCAGGAGCTTCTCTGTACAGAGATGTGGGGAGTGACTTTTGTCCAATAGCTCCAGGCAATATTACTGCATGTCTGTGTAGAAGGATTCCCCAAAATTATGGTTAAGAGAAGTTGACCAAGGCCAGAGCAAAAGTTTATTTAACTTAGTAACTTATCTCCAAATGACCAAATGATATTACATGTCCAGAGAAAAGTACTGGCTCACAGAACCACAGACTGCTTTGGGTTGGAAGGGATCTTACAGCTCATCTCATTCCCATGGGCAGGGACACCTTTCACTATCCCAGGTTGCTCCAAACTGGCCTTGGACACTTTCAGGGATGAGGCAGCCACAGCTTCTCTGGGAAAATCCTCTGGCTAAGAGGATTGTGACTGCCACACAACAAATCCTCACCTGCAGAAGTTTTCTGGCTCCTTCCAGTGCAAAAGGGAACACAAGAAGCCCAGAGTGTGGTTACAGATGGCACAGGGAGCTGCCTCATGTCTGAAACCTGCAGCAGGTTGTTCAGAACAAGGAACCAAAACCCAAACATTTTGCCATAAAAGGAACATGACCCTGTAGACAGGAACCAGGATACACAACTCTTCTTACAGAGATAAGTACTTCATGGAGCAACTACAGCTCTGCTGCTGCGACCTGACAAAGCCAAGCCCAGGGAAGAGCCTGTGTGATTCACTCACCTCTCAATACCCTTGTGAATCCTCCTCCACTGGGGATAGTGGACTTCTTGCTCAAAGCCCCCTCCTTTGGCCCTGGCCTGCTGGGCCACGTTCAAGGACCTGGTGTCGATGATGAAGCCGCGCTTGCCGGGCCGCAGCGTGGCGTTGATCAGCTTCTCGTCTTCCTTGCACCGGCGCCCGTTGGTGCCTGTCAGGGGTTGGCTGCTTCTCATCATGACCTGAGGAGACACATGGCCATGGATCAGGCACTGGAAATGGAGGGAATGCACATTGAAAGGCACTCATCACTTTTGCTCCAAGCCTTGCCCTGAATCCTTCAGGTTTTTTAAAGTTCAATCCCTTGCAGGAATGGAATGTATTAAAAAATCAAACTAGATATCCTTGAACTGAGCGATCACTTGGCAGGCAAAGGTCTAAATTACAGACCTCATCTTGGAGGCTTTACCCCTTTCACTGTGCCTGAAGTGCCATCTCTGTGAACCACTGAGCTGGCTTCCTGCTGATGGCTCCTTCATAAACCATGGAAGTGCTAGAAACCCCTGGAAGTGTTCAAGGCCAGGCTGGATGGAGCCCTGAGCAATGGCATGGGATTGGGGTTGGAACTGGATGACCTTTAAGGTCCCTTCCAACTCAAACCACCTATGATACCAACATTGTCAGGATTGTCATTTTTAAGGTCTCTTCCCAACTCTGTATTTAAAACACTTGAGTCATTCATGTGTCAAAGATGCCTCTTAAGGACATTTTACCCAATGTATAGACCAACAAACCTTAAATTCACAGATGGATGAGCTGAGATTTCTCTTTAGTAAGTGCTTTTCAATTCAGGAGCACCAGAAGCTCAAATGATCACTAAAATGTGAGGGCAGCCACTCAGCAACCCCAAGTGCACTCAAGAACTCAGAGCCAGGAGGGGAACATGAGGGGACAGAACTACTGTCACAAGTTCAAGAGCTCTGAGCCAAACACTATTATATTCCTCACACCTGAAACATGCACAGTTTGGAGGGATAATTGAGAAAATCTTTCTTTGATGGTTTTCAGTTCAGCTGAGGAAAAGCAGAAAGCACAACTGGTATGGACTTGGTTGAAGGCTGATTTTAAAGCAAGGCAAAATAGCCCAAGGAACTGCTAAGTCAGACTAAACATCCTCGAATTCAAGGCTTACAAATCTTGGCAACAGGAGGTGAGAAGGAATTAGAGCACTTGAGGAGCCTGTGTCAAGTTTAAAAGCTGCAGGTTGCACATCCCAAATCCTGAGAACTGGTTACATCAGCGAGAGACACAATTACTCAACAGTTTTCATAGAGTTCATTTCTTAATTACAGCATATCAGTGTCAAAAAGTCTGTGCAACACCAAGAATCTGCTACTCCTGACTCCTGTTAGACTGCCAAGCTCAGAGAACAGCTTGTCCTGATCCTCCTTCCACAGTCCCAGAGCAGAAGCAGTGCTGGCTCTGCTGTCACCACGACTGTGACGAGGGCCCACCACTCCCAGACAGGACAATGTGGCTCCTGCCATTCTTTCCATGAAGTCTCTTGGCAGACAGAGCAAGTCAAAGTGCCAGCAATGCTTTTACAAAGTCTCATCTTGTTCTTACTGCTGTAAGCAAGCTCATGCCATGCACATTCATAAACAAGCAGATTAATGGCTATTTCTAGGATGGGAATTACTCATTCCATCACCCAGAACCTGTTTCACTCCAACCACTCAGGAAGCTGGAAAATGAACCAGGCATACATCTCAAGTTTTTTTTCCATGAACCAAAGAGATTCCCTCACTTCCCTGAGGCACAACCACCACTCAAAGCACAGCTCACCATCCCATTCTTCCTGTGGTAGTAGCTGAGGACTGGGAAGCGACTGCCCTGGCGGAACATGGCAACCCTCCGGAGCTCCTCGTCATTGATGCTTTTGGGGACAACAACAACTGCAGGGTAGGAGGGGCACACAGAGAAATCCCTGTTGATGCAGCTGAGACGCCACTCATCTGTCTGAAAAACACCAAAACATACAGGGTAGGTCAGAAAACATGTTGTTACTGGTAGAGCACAACAACCCAGGGAAGAAGAACTGCCATGTGCAGGATAAGGCACAGAGTAATGTTGGGGATCTGTTCCATTTGCACCACAGGTGAAAGCTCAGCTGTCCTTTTACTGTCCATTTATAGGTCTGTTGACCCATTAATTTTTCCCCCACATTCCTTGATGTTCCCTGCAATCCTCTTGTGGCAGCAGCTCCCAGACACTCATTACCCAACACGCAGATAAAGCTCATATGCAAGAGAGGAAAGATCAGATGACTCTGGTCCTTGAGGTGCAGGACTTGAAGAAGAGTTTCCTCTCTGGCTTATCCACATCCTCAAACAGCACAAAATAAGCCCACATGGCCAGAAATGGGTAACTGTGGCTTTAAATTATTCATGGCCACAACAGACAGTGATGGGAGAGCCCAAGGCAGAAATGTGTTCCTGCATCAGCAAATTTAGGGGGAAAAATGTTGATTTAAATGCAGGTAACTCGAGTCAACCCTCTCTCTGTGCTGAAAGAAGAGTTCACAAGACAAAGGTGGCCAAGAAAGGCATGAATTTCCACCAAGTCCAGATGTTGAAGCTGCTTTGAGGTTAAAGCTGCAATTTAACACCTCCAGCTCAGTTCCCTTCCACAGGCTCAGCTCCAGCTCTTCCTCCAAAAGCACCTTCTGGAAGCAGCACAGCATCCAAGCCCCAAGGTCTCACCCTGAGCTCCCGTTATGTAACTTGTGAGCTTCCAAGAGCCAAACCCTCGTGGAAGAAATGCTGAATGTTGGCACCCTGCACCTCACAGGCACTTGGCACCACAACTCGGGTGTCTGATACTCAGGGTCACACACAGGGCTGGGCTCCAGCTCAGGGAAAAAGGGCAACAAGGAGCTGTGCAGCAAGCAGAGACCTCACTGAAATGCCACAAAACCTCTGCTCATCTGTGTTCACAGAGAGTTTCAGCTAGACAAAAAGGCAAAGGGATAAACCAGGTGGTGCAGAAAGCAAGAGAAGAGCACAACACAAGACACAAACCCCCCCATCAGTTCAGGTCTGCTGGTTTAACACACATTATTTGCACATCTCTGATCAGAATTAGGTATTTTCCCCTCTTTCATTTCTTCCAGAGAAGAGCAACAAGGCTGGAGAAGGGAGTGGAGCATAAGCCCTATGGGGAGAGGCTGAGGGAGCTGGGGGTGTTTGTGCTGGAGAAGAGGAGGCTCAGAGGTGACCTCAGCACTGTCTGGAACTCCCTGAAGGGAAGTTGTGGCCAGGTGGGGGTTGGTCTCTTCTCCCAGGCACTCAGCAATAGGACAAGGGGGCACGGGGGGCTCAAGCTCTGCCAGGGCAAATTGAAGTTGGAGATGAGAAAAAACTTCTTTGCAGAGAGAGTGCTCAGGGATTGGAATGGGCTGCCCAGAGAGGGGGTGGATTCCCCATCCCTGGAGGTTTTTGCACTGAGCTTGGCCGTGGCACTGAGTGCCATGATCTGGTGACGGGACTGGAGTTGGCCCAAGGGTTGGACTTGATGATCTCGGAGGGCTTTTCCAACCCAATTGATTCTATGATTCTGTGATTCCACAGGCTTGCTACCTCTTGCCATGCACCTCCTGACTGCTACCTGCATATACAAATCACCCTGACTGGCTCACTGCTCCAGTGGAAAACTGGGATCAGAGAGATTTTCTGGCAGTGAAGCCTTTCCATCAGATGAACAAGCTGATCTGACTCACAACACTCCCACCATCAGGAGCTCCAAGGCATGGCATGTGTGCCACTGGAGACAGTAACATTGCTCTTTTTGGTGGCAGGCTAAGAAAAAAATGCTGGGAAGAACACAAATTCTGTGCATCAGGATACCCACCATCACTAAGAGCAGCAACTGCTGCCTGTGTGCAGTGGCCCAGCTGCACCACAACCTCATTTCATTATTCATAAGCCTCAAAGCAGCTTCTCTGAACAGCTACATTTTACAAAAAGCAGAGCTCCCCCCAGATGCAAAGTTAAATTGCCTCTGGCCATCACCTCATTAAGCAGAGATGAAAAGTTTTGGATCACAAAATGGATGTGGCTGGTCACAGCTCCAGCTTTTAATGCACCAATAATCATGTTTTTAATAGTTTTTAGTGGATGTCTGTATTAATTTATATATAAAGGTGTACAATCTGATTACAATGAAAAAAATATGTGTGGATCTGGAATATAAAACCCCTACCTTACAGGAATCTAAAATGATAAATACCCCACAAGGGGTGTGGGGAAGGCAAAGCCAGGACTCTGTGGTGTGTCAGAGTGGCTGTCACTGGTAGCACCAGTAAGGGAAGGAATGGAAGAGCATCACCTGATTTATCTCCCACTTTGGTAATTTAACTCTGCCACAACCTCCTCTCCTCCCCATTTATCCCATGAGACAGATGATCCTGTTATGTCACCCAGGAATAATCCACTGTTACATGGCAAGGAGGAGGGGCCTGGCAGCAGTTGGCACCATTTGCCTTCCCTGGCACAGCCACTCCTGCAGAGATTCCATTAACCTGTGCACTGCCAGCTTCCCACTGCTGGAATAAACTCCCTTCCGAGCTTTTGTTGGGATGTGGCTGGAATTTGGATGGAAAAAGGGGCAGTAATAACTGGAAGAGTAAAGCTGCAACAGAGGAAGTGAGGGGGGAGCTCCCCCTCAGCATCCCCAGGTGCTGTGGGAGACTCAGAGGGAGCACAAAGTCAACATTTAATTCTCCCAATAGGAGATCTGCACTTTCAGGAATGAAAAGTTAAGGATAGAAGCAGCAAAGGACTGGGGGCTGAGCAGAATGGAAGGGACTCAAAAATAAAACAAAAAAATAAAATAAAAAAAATAAGAAAATAAAAAATAAAAATATAAAGAATAAAATAAAATAAAAAAATAAAATAAAATAAAAAATAAAATAAAATAAATAAAAAATAAAATAAAATAATAAAATACATTAAAATATTTTCTCATTGTAAGATTAACTCTTGGATTTCTACTTTTCTTGTCCTAGGACTTGTTTATAGATACTGATTTCCTAATGTCCATGATATCCTTCATCCTAAAACTCAGAATTGCCAGGAGAGGTCATTTTCCACAAAACAGTGGGAGACAATTCAAGCTCTACTAAGAAGCCTTAAAAAAAATAAGTTGGGAAATCATGAAGGACCTTGAGGGATCCTGCAAAGCAGCAAGGGCAGAGGCCATTCCCAAGGAACAAGCCCTGTTAGGAACAGACTGTGCATGGAAAGGAGCAAAACAGAGGCAAAGATTGATGCTTGTGTGATGGGAGCAAGCTGTGAGTGAGCCACACTGGGGTAAACTGAGCACAGGTCCAGAAAATTGAGATTTTTTTTAAAAAAAAAGTACAGCTGAACTGCTCAGATTCCTGAGCTCTTTCCTGCTGCAAAGGGGAGAGGAAAGAGTGGAAAAGGAGGGAAAGAAAAGAGAAAATGTGGGGGGGAAAGGAGGAGAGGGAGGGAAAGGAAAAGGAGGAGAGGGAGGGAAAGGAAAAGGAGGAGAG
>VWZD01012953.1:0-13539 GCA_013396695.1 Sakesphorus luctuosus
TTATGTATTATTTGTTGCTGTGGTGTAGGTGATCATAGTCATCTGTTACAAAATTTTTTAAAAGAAGCCACTGGCTGTATTATATGCTTGCCATAAAAATGCTGAGAAAGAAACTTCTACCACTTATTTTCAGTAGTGTCTGTTATTTGAATGATGTCAACTTATCAATCAATGCTCCTTTGTAAATTGAGCCAAAATTTTGCACTAGGAAAAACTGTGACAAAATATATTAACAGTTTTAGAGGGTTTCTGCTTGTGCTCCTCAGTCAAGAATTAAGTTTCCAGCTCTCTATTCTTCAGTACTAGAAGTTTTGTTAATTTATTTCTTTGTAGCTTGAGGGAAGACTGAAAAGCTCATTGCATGAGTGAGGCATTGAGCAATTAGCACTTGTAGGAAAGGGTAGCAGGCAACATCCTGTTCTTAACTAGCGCAGGAGGAAATAAAAATAAAATTCACCACTATAATGAAAAGACCTGAAAAGAGCAGATTATCAAGAGAGGTACCTAAAATTGCAAAATAATTTTGTTATATCTGAAAAGATATATGTATGGCAAAGATGACTAAAACTCTTTTCCAGCAGGCTGGCAATTCTGGAGTAGACTCTGTATAAAAAGGCATCTATAGCTCCTGGAATATGTCCTTCCTTGTTCCCACTAGATGAACAAGTCCTGTTCTCTATCAGATGTAAAAATCAAGTTCTACCAAAGACCACAGGAAGGCTTAGATGCTTGTAGAAAAAGTAATAATTCCAAAAGCTCATAGGAAAAAGTCCTGACCCCACTGGAGGATATGGAAATGTATCCACTGGCAGCTGCAGAGTCTGATTTTTCTCTCTCATTAGCAAAAAGTCAACTGAAAACACAGATAGGACTTGATGCACTTTTTGGACAAAGACCTGGTTGTCTTCAGCTTTTAAAGAAAGTGAGGACAGAATGCACTGTTTGCCATAAAAATCAATTCTTACCTGTGCAAGGAGTTGGAAATGAAATTGTACAATTAATGATGCACAGGAGAGTGTAGCATGAGTCAGCATAGTTTGTACGTTCACTTTGTTGATGAAGAACCCTACTGATAAAAAGAAAAATGAACCTTGTATTGTTATACTTAATTGCAAATACAACTCTGTGATATCCTTTCATCTTTTACAAAGATAAAATAGTTTTGATGAGTTTAGAAGCTGTTAGGAAAAAAATTAAAATGTTTTTGCAGCAGAAGGTGCTCATCGAGTGAAATTGAGGCATATTGTGGGGATGGACAGACACATGCAAGTTAAATTTACCTCATTCAAGACATTGAGCTGCACCTACACATTACTTTTTTTTCCTAATTGCTAGATACAACTTCACAAAAATAAAGCCAAAATAGTTAATTGTATTGAAAAAGATGTTTAATATTTTTGACATTTCCAAAATATTATCTTTTTTGACTTTGCCTCTTCTTGCTCTTTTAATTTCTCATAAATATACTTCTGTTTCTCCTTGCTGTGTTGACTTAAAAGGAAATTACAAGTTTTCGGATAAACCAGTTTCTGAGTTTTAAGAGTACTCAGAGTCTCTCTTAGAAGACTCTATAGAACCTACTTTCTGTGAATGCAGGCATTCATCTTTGGAGGTTTTTTTTTTTCATGGATCTTCAACTAGAACATAAGATTAGGTAACCTATGTGGTTTTGACACAGGATGTGCCTTTGCTGTACTGCAACTGCTACAGATTTTTTAACAATTTCTTAACAATTGTGTTTTTTATCTTCAGTAATAACATAAAGAATTCTTATCTGGTCTCATCAGTGCCTGACATATCTAGAGGTTGCTGGTTGGGAAAAAAGCATGATAATCAGCCAGCTTCTGTACTAGAAATACCCATAAATATTCAGTAGGTCCCTTAATTATTTTTAAAATGTCTGCATGCCTGCATGACATGCTGCTACCCTGCATGGAACTGCCAAAACTTTCTAATACTTAGAATCTGGACTGAATATGAGCTGCTCCATACTAGTGTGACCGATGACAGCTGATGTTTTTTCAATTACCTGCTGGTCATATCCTCATTTATGACTTCCATATCTAACTCCGGCCTATCAGTGCACTGTGGGATACGTGTTAAGTCCATATTGCAGCAGGTTTCTGTACAAGTTGTCAGCACACAGATGCCTACATCTTAAATGCTACACCTTGGAATACCTTGACTCAGGTGATACTTTTTAGATGTTTGTAAGAGGTCTCTGTAACTTAAAGACTACTGCAGTCAGGCAATATAAACCTATAAAAAGTTTTCTTATTCTTCTTGCTCCCCTTTAGCCCTCTCTGCACCACAAAATGAAGAGTAAGTACTAGCTTATAGCACTAAAAAGAAAGACAGGTAATAATATCATGCCCATGTAGCTTACGTATAGTATATGGGCTATATAATCTCTTCAAATTTTCTGCTCTCACGTTGCATAAAGCTGTGCATCTTTTACACATAACTGTGGATTCATGGTGTTCTTTCCAATGAACACGTGAATAGTGGTTTTCTACTTATATAAAGGGATGGCAAAGCTGCATGGTATGACACAAATATATCTCTTGTATATTCTCAGGGAGCAGAATACAGTCTAGTTTAATTATGCAAAAATATTTATCTCTCCCCTATTACCATATCTGAAAAGTGTATTTCCCACTCCCACAGTTAAATGTATCCTCATATCAATTTCTCATATGTAGTGCTCAACATAGTGCTTTACATTTTCAAAGTGCTTTAGAAACATTAACTAATTAACTAATGCATGTCATTATAGGCCTGTGAATCTTGGATGTCAAACGGCAAAAGACAAGGCAACCAGAGTGAATGAAATAAAACACAGATTAAATTGCTGGCATAGCATCCCTGAACATGGCAAATTTCTTTACCCAATGCAAAACTCTCTGACCTGCATTACTGTTTCTTGCTTCTTTATTTTGGTGTGAGGTAGCACTACTTGGTGATAATCCTTCCCTTCAATTTAGGGAGGGAATTCATGGGGCCAGTCCCAAACACATCCTACTTGTCTGTTCCTGCTTTAATACATGTGAGCATAAGATTTTAATGTCCTTGAGATGTGGTTAAGATAGCATTTTTTCCAAGACATGCACACTGCACAGTCTTAGACTAATATAAATGGAGCAATATACACTTCTGATTCATAAAATACCCCAACCCTTATTTGTCAATTTTGATCAGAGTCATAGCCTGAAAGTAAAATTTAAAGATGAGGCAATGATAGGAGATATTTATGTTCTTTGTTACAGTTCTGGTATCTAAATGTTTGTCTGTATGAAAGTTCTATTTCCTGGAAGAATGTCCCTCATATAGAGGATACAGGCCAGTAGGAAAAAAAAAAGGCATTTGACTCAGAGCTTATTAATCTTCATTCTTTTTCCTTGGATCTCTTCAGATAGGGACAAAGAGTGAACTGTTGTCTAGATGAATTTTTATGGCTGTTTGCTCCTGGCCTCCTTTTCCAAAGTTCTTTATGCCTTGCCTTAGACATGAATATAAGGTATGTTCCTCATGTGATCCAGCTCTTCATTCAAAGAGGCGTTCCTGACATGTAATGCTGTTGTGTTGTCATGGCTGCAATCATGTTCTTTCAAATGCAACTGAATGCAACCTTCATTTGACCAAAATGCAGGCCCTTTTTACTGTGTCACTGGACATACACTCTTTCACTAACGCTGAGTAACATTTTGTGCAAAGACTGATGAATTTACATTTGTGTGACAGGTGCAAAGCTTGAGCATTTGGTGCCTTCATAGGAGATGGTGAAGCTGTTCTTTTTCAGGGGATAGGTGGATTGTTCAGCAGTTCCATAACATTGTGTGCCTCTGCAAGCAACATAAAACATCAGGTCTTACACGGTAAGCTGATTCATCAAGAAAATCAGTTTGCATATTGCTCATTAGATTCCACTTACCAGAATAAAAGATCCCAAGTGCTCCAGTAAAGGTGAAAGCTGAAATAGAAGGAATAGCAGAAAAATGCAGAGCATAGGTGTGGCCATCAGGACTATCACAGGAGTCCACTCTATCTTTGATAAACTAGATGAGCAGCTTTGCTGAACTGATGTCAGTTTGTAATACAAAAGGGTTGAAAATTACTTTCTGAAGTTCATGCAGCGTTGAAGGGAAGGGAAAATGGTTTCCCCCTGCCTCCACAGCCGAGGGAGCGCTGAGAAAGACATGCTTGTGCTCTGGAGGACAAGAGGCGAAATACCTTTATTGTGGAATATACAAGGCTTTTATGAGGTCCCGAGGGAGGAAGGTGCTAGAGCTGGGACTGGATTGGGTAGGAACTCCACAAGGGGAAGCGGCTTAGGTGCTCGGCTAGTGAATAGGAAAATGGAGGGACTAACACCCAATAGAAATCCATGGTTTGGGGACAGACGGGGGCACTAGCCAATAGGATTAGGAGAGGGGTGGAAGTGGGCAGCAGCTGCAGCCGTACCACCCCGGCTCCACGAGGCAGAGCCATTCTGGCATGGAGCCACCCCTGCTTGGACGGGTGGGCGCTGCTCTGGTTTGTCCTGGAGCTGCAGGGGAGTGGCTGGCACCGTCCTAGTCCCGGGGATCCCCCGAGGAGAGGCTCACCTGGCCCGGGAAGAAACAATGAAAAAGAAACTTAAGGAGCTCCTGGTGATGACTCCCTTGGAGAACAAAAAGCCTCCCAGGCACACAGGGGAAAACAAGGGACAGGTGGATACAATACAGAGTGGGGGCTGACAACCCAGCAGGAAAGTGATAACGAACAGCGAGAGGGGATAGAGAAATTTTGTAACTAAAAACCCAGTACATTAAAAACACATAATTTTAATACTTCAACAACAAATCACTCATATGTATGCAGCCTGTCAGGTTCAGGGCGCTTTTCCAACACTGTTCTTTTCAAGGGTCCATTTTAGCATTTTCCCACAGAAGTTATGCTTAAACTTTCTGGAAAATTAGAATTTACTTCAATGATTTTATCATCTTTCATTCTATATCCTCAAGCCTAGCTCTTCAGTATTCTTAGGGGGCAAATAAAAGTTGTAGGTAAAAGGCATCTTAATAACTGCTGGATAATAACAAAAGTTCTGACAATTTAAATTGATTTTGTACCTCAGTATTAATAACTGCACAGCCATTATACAGCTATTAATGATGATACAGCTATTATAATTACAGCTATTGTAATAAATGAGGAAATGATTTCACTGGCTTAAGCAGAAACATTATAGCATAATCTATATGAAATGGCAGTTTTCCCCCTCCTGCAGATACTTCATTAGCACAATCATACTTCTGTAGTAGTAGCACCTAAGAGTCCCTTATTGGTATGAAAGAATTCCTGACAGCAGTGCCAAGTTGCCTTGCAGTTAATGTGAAGAGGCCTGAACTATAAATATTTTTGTGACCTTTATGAATGCAACCAGATTGCTGATTTTAAATGATAAGTATTTAAACAGGTTGGAAACGCTGGACTGTAGTGCTGAAAATTTGCTATTAACATTTTTTCCCCAGAAATGTATGTTCATGTGATTAATTACTTCATGTAACACTTGTCATAAATCTCTGGTTCACAATGCTCCCCCATCTGTCTGTTTCATCACCACAATATCTCTTGCTCTAGGTGTAAGTGTAGTTCCTTCTTCTTTAGATACGCGGTAAGATTGTGTAGGGGGTTGATCCTCGCTGGATACCAGGTACCCACTAAAGCCACTCTATAACTCCACTGATGCTGTAGCGGGTTTTGATTTTTTTTTTCATTTTTATAGATTTTAGAAGTACTTGTAACTCTAGTAAAATGTAGATTTAGTGTGTTAATATTTCTAGCAGTTTAAGTTCAATGTTTATACATGCCAACCTTTGCCACATATCAGTAGCTCAAATTTTTGTAGCTGTTTAGACTTCTCTTCAAGGTAGAAAGCTGAAGAATATTAGAAGGCTTGCAGAATGAGACATAAACATGAGCCAACAACCTTGGGTCTAAGAACACCAGAAAAGCTCCAAGGGCCTCATGCGTGCAGAGGAAGAGAAAATGATGAAGAGAGGGTCCCACTGAGGAGGTGTGACCAGGGGCTGAACAGGGCTGGACTGAGAGATGTGTGAACTGGGGATTGGGTAGACAATACTATAAAAACCATAGAAATCAGTGTTCGAGACGTGTGTTGATATGTATTTCTCTGGGCCCCAGGCCTGATATTAAAGGACTTTCACTTTTTATCTTATCCCACACTAACTTGGCTCAGAGTCCTGCTTTGCTGGAGTCTCTCAAGGCATCACCACTCTGCAACTGGACAGAGGAGAGAAAATATAATGAAAGGTTCGTGAGCTGAGCTAACTGGGAGAGATCACTCACTGATCACCATCATGGAAAAAACAGACTCAAAGTGGGGATATTAATTAAATTTATTACTAACAGAAACAGAGTAGGAGAATGAGAAGTAAAATAAAAACAATTCTCACCAGTGTTGCAGAGATACAGGCAATGAGGGTTACAGTCAGTTGTTTCTGCCACTCCTCAGGGAGATGAGTCCTTCCCCTGCTCCCTGTGGGGTCACTCCCAGGGGAGGCGGTCCTTCACAAACTTCTCTAGTGTGAGTCCATCCCACTGGCAACAGTTTTTCACAAACTACTGCAATGTGGGTTATTTTTCCACAGAGTGTACAGGCACAGCCTGCTCCAGCATGGGTCCTCCAGAGGGCTACAGATGCTACTATGAAAACCTACTCCAGTGTGGACTCCTCTCCCTACCAGTCATCAGGTCCCCAACAGGACCCTGCTTCAGCATGGGCCTCCCACAAAGTCACAGCCTGCTTTTGGCATCTACCTGCTCTGGCATGGGTCTTCTCCACAGGCTGCAAGTTGATCTCTGCATTCCTGTGGTCCTCCATGGAAGGGGCAGGGGCACAACTGCTTCATCATGGTCAGCATCATGGGCTGCAGATGAACGTCAGATGCCTCTGACCTTGGCGTCTGCAGAGTTGTTCACGTATTCTCAGTTCCCGCTTCTCTGGTTGCAATTTTCATCTNTCCAGAGGGCTACAGATGCTACTATGAAAACCTACTCCAGTGTGGACTCCTCTCCCTACCAGTCATCAGGTCCCCAACAGGACCCTGCTTCAGCATGGGCCTCCCACAAAGTCACAGCCTGCTTTTGGCATCTACCTGCTCTGGCATGGGTCTTCTCCACAGGCTGCAAGTTGATCTCTGCATTCCTGTGGTCCTCCATGGAAGGGGCAGGGGCACAACTGCTTCATCATGGTCAGCATCATGGGCTGCAGATGAACGTCAGATGCCTCTGACCTTGGCGTCTGCAGAGTTGTTCACGTATTCTCAGTTCCCGCTTCTCTGGTTGCAATTTTCATCTGCGCAACAACTGTTTTATACTTCTTGAATGTCTTATCACAGAGGTGTTACTGTCATTCCTGATTGGCTTGGCCTTGGCCAGCAGTGAGTCCATCCTGGAGCCAGCTGGCGTTGGCTGTATCTGAGATGGGGGAAGCTTCTGGCAGCTTCTCACAGAAGCCACCCCTATAGTCCCCCTGCTACCAAAACCTGGCCACAGAAACCCAATACAGACAGGCATCCAGAAAGACGTCGGAGACAGCAGAAAGCAAAGCTCCATCAGAGTAGAACATGCTGTCGATGAGGTTGTTACACAACAAGGTTTTAGCAACAGGGATTGTCTTTTAGTGTTGTGCATGATGCCTCATAAAATGGGTTCCTCCCAGACTCACCACCCGTGATGAGTTCTCTAATCTCTACCACAGTCCAGAAATAACAATTCAGTTCAAACATGTTCCTGGTTTAAATATATCTTTAATAACACTTGATAGATCAAACCTACCCTTTACATTATCGTTAATAAATAGCGTCTTAGTACAGAGGTTCTAAATAAGTTATTTTGGCTGCTCAGACACTTTCTCCAGAGCTGGAGAAAGCTGGAAACTTTTATTAGCTGGACTGGTCCCTGTCTATCACATCATGGGGGAATATTTTATAATCAAGTATTAACAATATAAATGTCTATGGTTGGTACATTCAAGGACATCTTTCTCAGCTTTGTGAATAAAAGATATTATCACCTCATATAAAGTAGGAGAGAGAGATGAGGTACATAGATCTGAACTGTGCATCTGGGGCTAGTTTAATCCACAGTGCTTTGCGAAACATGATCGTAAAACTAGACTTTCCTGAAGCTTTATTTGGCAGTTCAAAAAAAGCCTGCTTCACTTCTTCATGTAATATATTCAAATCTAGTATGCATGCCTAGGCCAATGCTAGATTGAGAGACCTAATTAAGTGAAAACAGTTTGAGATTCTTACAATAACTTTTATCTTAGAAGCACATGGGGAGATGTAAAGTCAAGCAGATACCTACTTATTACAAAACAAGCACCACACTTTATTCCTACTGGATGCAACTAGTGCCTTTAGCTTAAGCTTTTAAAGTCATAACTAAGCAGCGATTTTGTCTTTTTGGAATTGTACAGACCAGCAAATCTAGATCTTTCATTTAAACGACCACATGCTTGAATATGCAATATTTCCTGGATACTGCTTGAGAATCAGGGATGTTTCTTGTGGTTCACATCTTGGCTATAATTCTTCAGCACCCACTATTTTTCATTTCCTCTCTCCTAAAAAAAAAGAACAACTGCACACAGAAAAAAGCCCAAGCCAAACCAAAAAAACCCTAAAAAATCCAGAAGAAAAGTCTGTGGTACAGTCAGAAGAAGGACAATCATTTACAATAATGGCAATGTAGACACAAAGATCTGTTTCCCACATTATATTTCTACTTTATCCCATTTAAGTGAGCATGAAACATATGATTTTTTTTCCATTTTCTCCATAGAAATATTAATTCCTATTTAACTTTACAGTACGTATTGAAATGGAAAGCGCTGTTCATAAAAAGATTTAAATGGGAAATGTTTAGTCTATTGTTAGTCTCTGATTAGATTCAGCAGATCAATAGGTTGTTATTTTCGTGAATTAGTATAATTCTGGCAGTTTCCTGTTTGCTTATAGCATATGTTGTTTGCATTTATATTGTAATTTGCCTTGTAATTTGCGATATAATCTTGAGGAGACATTAAATGTTTCCTTGATATGTAGGGTTCCCTACAGTTAGATTTTCAAACTTCAAGCTCAAATAAACCATTTGATTTAAGCAAAAGAAAGGAAATTATTAATAAGATATCAAAAGGAACTTTTTCAAGGAACTTCAGAACTTTAAGAAGAAAATGTTTGAAATGTGTCTGTGTTGAATACATCCACAGCTCAGTATGACATCCCTCATCATTATGGTCTTGAAAACTGACTAGGTAACATTTAAAACAAAAGGATTTCTGTCACTGACTACATATTGACAACTGACTACACTGAGTCTTTATGTGAACCTCAATCTCCTACCATGAAGTTCATTGAAGATTAGCAGGACCATACCTAGAGCCCATCAGGACTTGCCAAGAATGCATTAACTGGAAACTCGGGATTTGATGATACCAAAATTTCTGCTGTGAGCAAAATTCCTAAATACCTTTGTCAAGAATGGAAAGTAGAGATGCAGCAGAGCATCCACCTGAAATACATAACATCCTGTAACACTCCAGCCCCGGGAGCTGCAAGCTCAGGGGTTAAGCCAGGAGTTTGCTTTAAAACATATATATAGGTTTCTTTAATACCTTGAGATAGCATCAAGACAATAAGCCATGGACTTTTTCTCAAAAGGTATCTTTATTAATTTAGGGGAGAAAATATGGGAACTTGGCAACGGTTCAAAAAGGGCCCTACACAGGCTAGACAAAATTTTCCACCATAATGCCAACCCAGCATGTACTAATCCACAACACTTAAGTCAAAATCCAATCTTTCCAGCCCCAAGCCACCCAAAGCATCAAGAAAGGAGCAAACAAAGAGCAGCAGAGGGAGCAAGAAGAGAGAAGGAGAAGGAGAGACGGGTCATAGAGCTGCCAGTGGAACCTTGTTGCAGACCAGCTCTCACACATCCAGATGGCCTGGTTGTGACACGTGGCATGCCCGTGCCTCTGGCTTTATCTGCTCTGGTCCTTGTGGCCAAACCCCCAAGAAGATCCTCTGACCCACAGACCACTCTGGGGTCCTAGCTAGGGTGAGGGGCCGTGTTCTCACGGTCTCTGCCAGTCCGAGCTGGGTCAGGGCTCCAAGAGCTGTGGGGTGTTATGGTTTTCCTAGGCTGTTTGTGACTGGCAGCTGCTCCAAGGTTTCCCCATGTGGGTTCCAGGCCCTGCCATGAGGGATACACCACCACCCCAGCTCTGTGAGGTTCGGCCCATCCCTGTTCCCTCTACGCACACACACACAACCCCACAAGGTGGTTCTGACTCATTAATTACTGATCTGGTGTCTAACAAATCCCCAAAGTTAGTGAGTTCGTTATGACTGTGTAGTGCCAGGTCTAGGATACCCTTCTGGATGATTTTGACTGTAGATGGGAATGTGGATAGTTCTGTGTTTCAAGCGTGTTATTAAAAGGAAATTATAGCGTATCTATGTGAAAAGGTATAAAAAGATGACAGCTCCTCTGTCTGTTTGCTAATGTTTGAGGGAAGATATAATCATTCTAGCTCTATAGAGTGCTATGGTAGCACTGAAATTCCTAAGACAGAAATCTGTCTGCATATGTTGATGTAGAAATATCCTGTCTGCCTGCTTCAAAACCGTCTACTCTGCCAGACTCCCACCCATCACCACCAAGCTAGAGTTATAAATATAGTATAAATGGTTAAATATTCAGTCACTTAGAGGGAAGCTTTCTAGGAAGTGTGTTTAATGTCTGACCTGTAAAAGACACAGTTTCAACCTGTTGGCTCAAATCAGATAGAATTTTCAGGTTTCCCAAAATATTCTCCTGTTCTCTCTGTCTGTCTCCTTTCAATTTTATTTTTTCCTTTGATTCTTTGTCTGGTTGAAAATAACAGCATAGTATCATTAGATACCAAAGAGAATTTTGATTTTCCAAATAGGCAGTACTAAATATCTTCTTCATATTACATCATGCAAGGCATATGAACTGCTCTAAGTCACCATTTGGAGTCTGACCATTCTCCAGTAGTTGCCCAGGGAAGAAAAACTCTATTTTGAAATTCATAGCACTTGATGAATCTAGGTTAAGTGTGAACACTTTCCTACCACATAGTGTAAAAGGTGAACTGTGAGCTGCTGTAGGATAATAGGGTGGTCTACAATGTAGGCTGAGTTAAAGTAGGAACACAAAAACAGAAAAAAGACAGACAGCACCGTATATGGAGCACCATGAGTTTACAAATGCTTGAACAAAACCCAGGTAGCATCGAAAAACATTGCAGGAATCTCAAAAAGAAAAATAGAGAGCTGAAACTCTTGGGATATTTCCATGTACATTTAGTGTTTGAGGATTTTTTGCTTTTAGAGTTTTACAAATTATTAAATGCATTATCTTTGCTTTATGATTTCCATACAGAAGCATGTGTTGGATATCTGCCTACTTGTAGCTCCTTTCAGACAGCCATTTCCCTCCTGTTTACCGGCTTTTTATCATTTTAATTACATGACAAATGTTACAGATTACAGATTTTTTTCCTGATTAATGTTGCTCCTGAGGCATTCACTCTTGGAATAGAGTTACAAGAAAAAATATGTATTTATTCAATCCTTAGGATTGCTTAAATAATAAAAAAAACTTGTCACTTTGTAAATCTCCTTGAAAAACATTTTTTTTGCCAGATCTTATGTTTCATACAGACGGCATGCACCATGCTAACAGTCAAAATACAGTATTACTGTAATATCAATATTTTATACACAACTGTTTCATAAGCAATAACCTTGCAACTTAAAACAATGATTCTCTGTCATAATAAAGATAATTAGGGATGAGCATCCCCATTCTGTTTATTTTTGATCTCCTTCTAATCTCTGTAAGTAAGAATATTAAACTCCAGTAATCCATAGATAATATGGTGGGAGTGACTCACTACAGTTGTGTATCGTGATCAAATTAGCTACCTCAGAAGCATTTCTTTTCCTACAAATGAGAAAAACAATCCAGAAAAGGAAAATAAAATAATTGATTTGTTTCCCCTCTGGATCCCCACAGTCTTTCTGAAAAACAAAAACAACAAAAAAATTAAGTGCAATTCTGAATTTTGTTTGGGGATTTAAATTAATTCCATCACAAAGGAAAAATCAATAGATTATAGAATTTTGATGAGTTAAAAGCAAACCCCAAAACTATTTGGATGCTTTTATTCTCATCTATTCTCACCTAAGTGTGATTTTTGTGGGGGACCTCACGTATCTCAAGTATATAAAGAAAGGTTTGGAAGTGTGATATGTAACCTTGTGGCTGTGAACCTTGCGCTGAAATTCTGGGGGGAATTTTCTCACATAATGCCTATACAACTCCACCAAATAACCTGCTTTCTCTGAAATTTCTCACTTGTCAAGATAAGCAAACTCAGTTTCTTCAGTCTTTATTTCTAAATCTTGTTTTCTAAACCTAATTCATTGCTTTTGCTTTCCTCTGGACTGTTTCCAGTTGATCCACATCTCCCTGCCAAAAACTCCATGTGATACAGCCAGAACCAAGTAGAGTGGAAGGATGACTTCACGAATCTAACATGACACTCCTATTTGTACACTGTCTCTCCATTGTTGCATTTATACATCACAGTATGATGTTTACTTTTTTCTTCAAACCACTGAGGTGCTTCTAAAAACCTGTTCAGCTCTTATTCTCCAAACACTTACTCATGTGCTAAAGCTGACTTGAGTTTAAGGGGGCAATTAAGGTGTGTAAAACAATGCATATATTTAAGCATTTTAGGGGTCGAGGCCAAATATTCCTGTCAAGGAGTTATTATAAACCAAACTGAAGAGCCAGCTTGAGTCAAACAAACACTACACCAATAGCAGAGTTCTTCAATATAGTTAAATATTTTCCCATCTGCAATTCTGTGGGATCCAAGCGTACCATTGTATGAAGAACTAAAAACTGTAATAATACTATTCTGCATCCCAGATCTGTTGTTAATTCATGGAAAGAGGGGAGAAATTATTTTATTTCTAATCCAGTTTCAGTTTACTTTTTAACTAACTGGAATATATTTTAATTCACTGGCTTGCAAGGTTTTATTAAGACACTAGTCAGAGAGAAAGCAGTTTACCAATTCAAAAATTTACTGAAATATTTCTCATATTCTGTTAATAGATTAAAAAACAATGAATTGCTCTAATAAGGTGTGTTTATTTAACATATCTTTCAAAAATCAAAATAATATCTGGTACTCAGTTACTTTTATTTTGTTACAACACAATTCAGTAGTTAATAGAAACTTTAATGCTAGTTGTTCATTTCATCGTTCATGCTATCTCAGGTGTTGCTTTTTTTCTTTGTAAATATCTTCTTATCATTTTTATAAACATTGCCAAAAAGCTTTTCTTTTCGTCACAGATTTGCTGCATATTTAATTCAAAGTGTCTCTTAAAATTATACCGATTTTTTAAAAAAATTATTTGT
>VWZD01012960.1:1927-22458 GCA_013396695.1 Sakesphorus luctuosus
CATTTGTGTATTGGGCATCTGAACGCTTCTCTCTGTTGTTACTTCCTGAATTCCTGAAAAGTGAGATGGAGATTGTGAATTATTCATGCAATTTAAATGGACAGTTAAAAGCAACTTCACCGGTATTTCTGAACAAATAAAGCAGAAAAAAAGGATGTTTATCACATTTTCAAAAGTAGAGGAAAGGAAAGCCTATCCAAGATTTAAAGGTGTGAAGGCATTTGCTTTGTTGGTAATATGAGAAATTTAAAAGAGACTTTGATTAAAAAACCTAATCCAATTACTTAAGTCAAAAGTTGTGTTCCTGATGCAGATGGAAATATTTGATAAAACATTGTTGGCCTTTTATTCCTTCTAGACATTAATGCTTTTCTTCTAATTTTTAGAACAAAATGATAAAGTGGACTTTGCATTCTCTTTTTCTGTGGGGAAGAGGAAGGGGAAGGGGAAGAGAAAAGGGAAGGGGCAATCCTCCTCACTTGATTAAATAATAGAGACTTTCCAGTAAGTTTCATGTGAACTCAGCCATTTAATCCTCCCATTTGCCCCAGCCATTCCTTGCTGAAAATGGAATTTCTCTCTAAATGAATGGAAAATGGCACTTCTCTAGTTATTCAGACTCTTATGACAGAATTTGGTCTGTGCAGTGAAACTGGATGGCAGGTGGGCATGCAAGACAAAATGTTTCTCAGTNACAATAATTGGGAAATATTAGAGAAAATAGATAAAGAGTTGTTCAGAAAGTAAGAAACTAGTTGCTCCTTCCAGTGATTCAGCATCAAGAAGACTTGCCACAAGAGACAGGAATAGTGCCTTGGAGTATAATTGCATGGCATTTGTAGCCTGTCTTGAGCACCATGCTACCTGTAATTGGAGAAGATATTGATTCTATAAAGACACACTGCTGCATTGAATTTGAAGAGTTAAAATTATCTGACCATTAAAACAGCTGGAGCTACTCCAAACTGTTTTGCAGGTTGAAATCTGCATTGATTCTGAAAACGTTTTGTTACCCAGTAGACTGTATGCTTGCACATATTTGTGTAATCTGGTTTTGGGCAAAGAATGGCAATATATGTTAACAATTTGGGGTCTTATGTGGAAGCAAGTGGCAGCTTCAGCCTTCCACTATAGTATTTCTGCACTGAATATTTAAAATTTAGCTTGCATACATCCAAAGTTGTCTGGATTAAACATACAAATTCATTTTATCATAACTGAGCCTCCTTTTTCACCCTCTGGCAGAATGTTCGTTTCCTCTGGAGGAAATTCAAAAACTGTATAATGTATTTAAACAAACTAAGATCTTACTGTGACAAATTCTCTTGTATCCGAAACACAAATGCAACCCTGATTCTATAAATGAATATGCATTTCAGTATTTGATACTGCAATATTTACTAGAGGATGCCATTACCGGGCCCAAATGTAGAAAGGCACTTTTGAATTTTTTATGGTTTCCCAATCTGTGGTATTATAATTTTTAATACCAAAATCATGCTGGAGAAAAAAAAAATCAAGAACTGCCTCAAAGTAACCTATTGCCAAAAAAAAAAAAAAGGCAAACAAATAATGTACTACATGTACTACATGTAAAAATTTAATTAAAGTAAAAATTATGTAAAATGTTGCACTACAGCTCAACTTTAAAAGAACTGTCACATTCTGAAAACACTACCAGTAAAACCTGGTGTTCTAAATTAGTTTCAAGTCATAGCAATGAATCTTATTTTCTATTTCACTTAATGGATAGTAAATGCTACAATTTGGGGATACTGATTAAATGTAAACATCACTTTCTCCATTACAGAAATTTGTTGTTTACATATGTTATTTCTTCAGTACAATTCAAAGTTTCTTTATTAAAATATTGTGAGGCTAAACCCCTACTTTCTATTCCATATTTATATCATATTTTAGAGGACTTCTCAGTCCAAAGTTCACATGAAATTAGTGAAAGAATAAATATAAAGGAGTAAGAAAAGCCTGAGCCCTAAACCTTCTAAAAATCATTGCCAAATATTTTTTGGCAATAATGGTTCCAAATTATATCTTTTTCTAACACCTATTGAATTGAAAGATAAGAATGCATTGAAGTGCAATTTTACTAGTGCAGTTTACATAAGAAACTGTAGAATAGAGTAAAAAAATAAAAATAAGGATAAAAAATTTAACCCTTAAATGGGAAGCCAAAGTAAGTTTTGATGCTCAGTTTTAATGTAACAGTTAACAGCATAAAAATTATATTCTATATCCCAGTCTGCAGTGCAGGGGAGTGATTAGAAATAACTTTTGAGGAGAGAGATAGTTTGATCAGGAGGTTGCACAGCAAAACAAAAACAAATAAGGAAGCCCAGGGGTTGAAGAGAATACCACACCAAGTGGGAAAGACTTTTTCAGCGCAAAGAACTGTCACATTTCCTGTCACAAGTAAATGGACCCCAAGGGGTAAACTGCAAGAAAGTTGGGACAAGAGGGTGCTCACCACTGCCAGGCAACACAGCAAATCCCATCTCCCCACCTAGCATCCCATAGAACTTATTTCTGTAGTGTAAACCTGACCTTTCCCTCTCCCATCCCAACTGCAGAGAGCAGCAGTCAGCAGTTTGCAGTACTAATTTAAGAAAGATTTGAAGAAACATCAGCAATCTTCTGAGATTTAGTTAACAATTCACCTCCAAATCAGCCTCTGCAGGTACCACATGTGGCTCTACATGTTCCGATTAGCAGACCTTACACATGGAGTTTGGTTTCCGACTGGAAAATGGTGCTTACGTATTCTCCAAATATCCAACCGAGAACATGAGAGGAAACTGGATGTTGATGGTAGACTGGTCTTCGAGCTGGCCTAATACATGTTTGCTCAGCCTTTGGTGCACAAAGGGGAAATCATCACAACAGAAAACACCTCCATGCCTCTCAGGATTTAAAGTGTAAAACATCAGTGATTTTTATTCCTTTGAATCCCTTTGAGCTGGTTTTTACAAATACCCTTTAATTGCTTGAGTTTTTTTCTGTGTTCAGTAGTTAACACTAATTTTGACTACCGTAGAATTACAGAATCATGATCACAGAAGTGGGTTGGAATGGACCTTAAAGATCATCCCATTCCACCCCCTGCCATGGGCAGAGACACCTCCCACTACCCCAGGTTGCTCCAAGCCCTGTCCAACCTGGCCAGGGACACTTCCTGGGATGGGGCAACCTGTGCCATCCTCACAGGGAAGGATTTCTTCCCAATATCCAAACTAAACCTACCTTGTTTCAGTTAGACTCACTATTATGTGTTCAAGGTTGTTGCTAGCAGGTATGCATGATTCTTGCTTTCCATTTATGTTTCTCAAAATAAACATTTGGATCCATATATTGGATTCTTATTTTCGTTTTGAACTGGAAAAAGAGCATAAAGAATGTATTTTATTTGCAAAAATGCTCTGGATATCTTAGCTACTTGGTTTTTGAGAGTTATCATAGTGCACTAAGACATTAGAACACTGATTTTTTTAATAAATATTGAAAGTTTCCTTTCACAGTAGCTTAAAAATTGAATAATAGAAGTGACCCTCTTCCCACTCATGTCTCTTGCTTCTTCCTTCTCCTATGCCAGTTACAGAGCATTTTAAATTCAACATTTTTACAGAGTAGACAAAAAAATAACCTTTTATTCCTTATATTTTGCTGATATTAGATGACAATCTTCGCAAAAGGAAAGCAAAACTGTAAAACAAAATAAACACAGATACCTCAGTACCTGTTCTGGCTAAAACCACACATAAATATGACATGTTTCTTCAGTGACAAGAGTTAAATACAGGCCCAAATTAGATTCTAGCTTCTGGAATTCTGCTGTGAAAAGCAGTAAAAAACACAACCAGACAAAAGATAGAGATGTTTGGTAGATTGAGATGATACAGGACGACATAAGATGCACCACAGGCAGGAAACATTTGTGGCCAGTTTTTTAATGTGAGCACTTAACTCATGGTATTTAATACTGGAAAAGTTGGGAGATAACTCAGATATCAAGGATTTCTAAAGAAATTATCTAAATGAGTTCTATCTTCCTTTTGGCATCTAGATTTTGAAACATTTCACAAAAAGTATGAGGAGTAAAACAGGGATGGTTTCTGCCAGTCTCAACTTTTTCATTGAGAAGAAATGTACTCTACTCCTTCAGTAGTTCAGTCGAATTCAATACAGCTATTTGAGCAATCAAATAATACCCAGCATGAGTCAATTTGAGAGGTTCTGGCTTAAGAAAAAGCAAGCTATAAATCATGGCAAATGATCTCACTAGAAACCAAACTTAAGCTGTTGTTCAACAGAATGATTACAAAAGCAAGGCAGCAAGAAAAAGGAAGAGGGAGGATTATAAAATATTCTGAAATGGAATATTTAAAAAAAAACAAGCAAGCAAAAATAGGTGACTCAGAAATCAGCATGATGCTCTTGTAGCAGATTCCTCTAAGAATTTCCCTAGCAAGAATTTTGGAAGACTGCCTTTACTTTGCTTAATATATGCTCCTAAGAAGTGTTCCTTTAACTTTTCATTTATTTGGAAAAAAATATATATACTGCCCTTATTTGTTAAGGTTATTTTCATGTCCTGTTCACCAAGACAGGCATGTTCACTGAAGCTAGTTTTGCAGGTCAGAATTAGTCACTGGAAAATTATATATTTGCTCCAGAACATACTTTATTTTATATCAGGATGTAAGCTACCAAAGCTAGGGTACTGTGACATATAATCATCTAGAAGGAGGAAAACCATTATAAAAAATAGTAGTGCATAAAGGACAACAGCTGTCAACAAAGGTGCATTTACTGATAAATCACCCAGACTATTTTCAGAGCTATACTGAAGCATTAAAAAGTAATTTAGGCAGTCAGTGAACTGCATTAGGTGCTGGAACAAATTATTTAGCATTTCAAGACTCCAGAAAAATTTTGGACTTGATTCTCTGTGGGGAAAAAAAAACAAAACCAAAACCAACCAAACAAAAAAACATAAACAAAGAAAATCCCCCCAAAACATGACACCCAACCCCCCAAAAAATGACAAAAACCCCACACCAAAATAAAACAAAAAAAACCCCAAACCAATCAACAAACAAAAACAAAAACAGGCAAAAAAAATAGTCTGAGCCAAACCTCACTGCATTAAGTAGGAGGTTTTCTATTCATTTGAGTGAACTGGTTTCCAGATTTGAAATAACCTGTTTGGTGATTTTTTTTTTTTTAGTGCCATCACACCCTTAACAATTCAAAATATCCTTCCTAAGAAAAGGCTTTCAGCTTTAGTGAGGTAAGTTTGGTCTGGTTTAAAAACACAGACTGAGGCACAGCTGATTCTGTCATTTGAGGCCACTGGTTACTTGTGGGTTAAACTTATTTTACAACCATCTGGGCCAGAAGGATCAGGCACACAGACAATAAATACGTTTCATAGAATCACACAATCACAGAATGGTTTGGGTTGGAAGGGACCTTAAAACTCACTTTGTCTCAACCCCATGCCATGAGCAGGGTTACCTTCCACTAGACCAGGTTGCTCATCTACCTTGCAGTAATTTGTTAAAACCATGGCAAGTCTGATAACATCTCAAAACTCTCTGGGGGGAAAACACCTCATCTGGCATTATGGAGAATGTTCCCATGGACAGAAAAAAAACCCCACACTTTTAGCTTTTTCCTGTGTGTAGCTGGGACCACTTCATTTCAGTAACAGGAAACTCAGCCTTTAAAATCCAACCTCAGAAACACCCCTCATAAACAACCAGTATGATAAAATGAGTAAGCAAGAAACATTGAATTATTTCCAAGATGCAAACTTTCTGTCATTGAGAAATGCATTTGCAATAGTGCTGTTCCCAAGGAAGTCACCCTTGTGGACTCATGTGCAGAATTATTTAGCAGACATCCCATGGGAATTTACCTGCATTGTGTGCCTGTGACAGCAACCTCAACTGCTATTATTTTTCCCAGAACCAAGGCTGTCACAGCTTCGGAGACATAGGTCCTAATCTTACCCAAAGTCAGCATAATAATGGAAGTCCAGGTTTATGCTACACACCACAGCAAGACTTGACAAGGCCAAGGGTAATTCATCCTTGTTTTAATACTTATTTTAAAATGCCTTTCAGATACGAAACATTTGATCTGTGCTTTGTGGGATTATTGAGCTTCTGAATACCTTGCTGGGCTGAGGACTTTTACTTCTGTTGTTTCTTTTTCCTTTCTTTTTTTTCCCTCCCTTTATTTTTTTGGTAGAAAATCAAAATAATATTGAAACACAAACAGGAATTAGAGGTCACATGCACATTTTAACAGATAGCCTTGGAAAAAATGCACTAAGGATAACAGCTTTTGCTGTTTGCCTCAGTGCTGCTTGGAGGCACATCATAAATTCTTGACTTCTGCCAAGCACAGAGAATTTTCCAGCAGCAGCTCACAAGAAATATGCCAAGGCCAGGGGCATTGCAGTACAAGGAAAATGAACATTTTAATAAAGAATAGGTTAGCCAATACTTCCACTGGTAACTATAGTAAAATATGAGGAGTCATTTTGCTTGTAGGAACGCTGAAAGAAAGTTCAATTTACTTTGTCTACTGTGTAAATGCACTAAGGCAATGACATAAAACTATAATTTTTGTAAATGGCTATTTTCTCATCCCTCGTAAACTCTGAATGTATCCCCAAAAGGATGTACACGTTCCTATTCTGACAGGCAGCCTATTCAGGTTGTAGACTCAGAGAATCCCAGCATGATTTGGGCTGAAAGAGGCATTAAAGCCATTCCCATCCCACCCCCTGCCATGGGCATGGACACCTTCCACCAGCCCAGGTTGCTCCAAGCCCTGTCCAACCTGTCCTTGGACACTTCCAGGGACGGGGCAGCCACAGCTTGTCTGGGCAGCCTGTGCCAGGGCCTGCCCTCCCTTGCTGTATGAAATATCTTCCTTATACTGAGTCTAAATCCCCACTCATTTAGTTTAAATGGTGGTCTCTGTCACTGGTTATTCACAGCATTCAACAATGATGATGACAAAGACAACCTGAAAAAAGATAAACTCTCTACCAGATGCTCTCTATGTAGGATTCCACAGTCTGTCCAGTTGAAAAAATAAACAGACAGGGGATGTTGCCAGATCACAGACTAGAAAGCTCAATGCACACCCCATTCATCTTTTGGATATTTCTGCATTACTTTACATCCTCCAAGCAAATACTGACCCCTGAATGATGGTAGGAGATGTTTAAAATAAGTTATTTATGGCAAAGCTGGAGGAGGAAGATAAAAGAGAATGTGTTTGTATCTGTGAGGAGATAAAATTTGCCTCTGATGGACTTTAAAGACTTTATTATAAGGGTTGGAACAGGCTTCCCAGGGCAGTGGTGGCCTTGGAGAGATTAAAAAGCCTTCGAGAAGTGGCGCCTGGGGCCATGGTTTAGTTGGGTGTTTGGTAGTGCTGGGATACCATTGGACTCAATGATCTTAGAGGTCTTTTGCAACATAAAGAATTCTATGATTCCATGATTTTTGTCACAATTCCTGGTCTCCACAGACACAGTTCTCAACTGAGCCTTTTAAGGGCTTTCAGGGGCTTCAACCCCCATCATTAAATAAATCACTTGACTGCATCTAATTTTATGGGGTTTTCTCTTTTGGTGTTTTATTTCTTGGTCCTCCTCCTAATGAGTTATAGTTACTGGGTAGTTATGAAGAGAAGGGATCAGGAGCAAAAGAAGGGCAAAGAGAACACTATGTTTACATTAACAATATTTAAACTGTTCTTGTGCAAGAATATTCAAGTTTCAGGAGAGACGATATTCAGAGCTACTTTTTCACACAGTTATACACAATCTTAAAATTTCTACACACAATGCAAGCTATCTAATATCACACAGCTATAGCTAAATATTAAGTAATACGTATTTCCCCAAAATTGGTAGATCTAAACAGTCTTAATGCAACTTATTTTAATTTTATAAAAGAGCTCTAATAATGTTACTCACAGAGTTTCTGAAGGCTCTGTTTCTTGCTTCTGCACCAGCTCAAGGCCTCTAGACAAATTCCATTCTTGTTTTAGAAGCTGGCACCTGCAAATTTGTCTTGGGTTTGCTAGCTTGAAAATGTATGAATCCCCAAAATGATTCACAGATTCACAGGATCACAGGGTAGTTGGGGGTGGAAAGGAGCTCTGGAGCTCATCTCATCCAAGTCCCCTGCCAAGGCAGGGTCACCCAGAGTAGAAGACACAGGAACCAGGTGGCTTTGGAATGTCTCCAGAGAGGGAGACTCCACAACCTTCCTGAGCAGCTGTTCAGTGCTTGGCCATTGTCCATGGAAAGATGTCAGAGGAAATCAACAGGACAAGGAATTTATTAAATGGCAACACTATTATAAACGTTGGGTTGACAAGGATGTGGAGATTCAAGATCCCAAACCCTTGAACAAAGAGACTTTGCAGCAGTTAAATCAGGACTATGGTGGCTTCAGAAGCTACATTGATGTTTCCCCCGTTTGAATGTTATGTCCCCAATATGTCTACCCTAGTCATTCTCCCTTAGTCATCCCTATCCAAGTTTTTCTTCCCATAAACCCTTAGGGCATTTTCCCACCAACCTGTCCCAGATTGGCCCCGGTTTGCTGCATTGCACCACTTTCCCTATTTGGTCATATTCTTCTATTGGTTCTTCCTCTGCTCCTCCTTCCTCCCTCCTCCTAATTTACATTCCACTCAATAAGGTGTTTCGCTCCTCCCATCTCCCCACCCAAGTTCTAGAAAGTCCCATGCGACCTTATATAAGCCAGTGCACACCAATAAACTTGCTTCTCTGTGTGGACTCTTGGCTTGTGTGGACTCTTTCCTGGGAGGGTGGTTGCCGGGCCGAGAGCGGGAGGAGCCATCCTGAGCTTTGAAGGAGCCAGACCCTAGAGAGCCTCTATCGCTGCTCTACTAGCCTTGCTCCTCGAAGGTGGAATCCCTTTCCACTGTATCAGTGGACTAACTATCCGCTGACAGAAAGAAGGTCGTCTCGTTTTGAGGTTGAATGTCATTTGGTTTAGTTTTTGGCCATAGTTCCTCATCCTGTCACTGGGCACCTTGACAAGAGTCTGGCACTGTCTTCTTCACTTTATTAATGTTTTTACAGATCCCTCCAGCCAAGGCCTCTCCAACTGAGGGAGCACTGAGATGGTCTTCAGAATGTCCCCTCATTCATCATTTAGACCAAACCAGAGAGCTTTACTGACTGGCTGCTCAAGCAGGTTGTCCTTAGAGCTCTATAAAGTCAGAGATGGTTCCAGCACCACCCAAAAGTTTCCAGCCCACAGTTTCACTGGTTTTGTCCCTCTTGGTTTTGGTCTTGGCCATCAGAGCATTTTGTGGGTCATCTCCTGAACAGCCTGGCCCCAGAGCCTGATACCAGTAATATTCATCTTTATCTCTGGGATTTCAATGAGGGTCTTTTTCACCAGAGTTCCTTCTATTCCTTCTCCTCCATTGTATCTTTGAGATTCATCTTCCTGCCCTCAGCTCTACTTCAATGAGCAGCCTGACCTCAGACACTGATGTTGATAATGTGGCAGGACATTGGAAGATCAAGGGTGGGCTTGGCTTTTACTGTCACTACAATTTCAACAAGGTATTTCACTACTAATTTTTGTCCTCCTCCTCCTCCTCTGTAGCTCTGAGTCTTGGCTGCTGCCACTTGGCCCTGCTCCAATGTTTGAAAAAAATCAAGAGGATGGTGCCAGAGTCCTTTCTGAGGCCAGCCACAGACCTCTTTTTCATGGAGGAACCTTCTGAGATCCCTGTCCACTGCCTGAAAAGGCACAACAGGATAGGTCTACCTGAGGACACAATGGGAGCTCAGGCATGGTTGACACATGGCAGCCCCAGTATGCCCAGGCCACGCCAAAGCTCTCCTGATGTGCTTGAGAAGATCCAGTCATGTAAAATTCCTGCCAGACCCATCCCGCTTCCCCAGGCACTGCCTTCAGCACTGTTGGGTAGAGAAGAAGAACGAGTGTTTGGAGCTGTGGAATGGACTCTTGCTGGGTCAGAAAATCATGGAATCCTGAAATGGCTTAGGTTGGAAGGGACCTTTGAATGTCATGTACTTCAAATCTCTGCCGTGGTCAGAGACATCTCCAACTAAACCATGTTGCTCAAAGACCTGTCTAAATTAATCTTCATAATTTCCAAAGATGGAGCATCTCCCACCCCTCATAGAATCACAGAATCATAGAATGGTTTGGATTGTCATCCAAACCAATTTATAAGTCATCTAGTCATGAGTCCCTGTCATGACTGGAGGTCTTCAACTACATGAGGTTTCTCCGATCTTCTTCCAAGCCCTTAACCTCCTTCCAAGAGTCCTTAAACACTTCTAATCATAGACCAGTAGAGGGGTTTGGGTTGGAAGGGATTTTACAAGATCATGTAGTTCAACCCCTGGCAAAGGTCAGAGATGTTTCCAAACACACTAGGTTGCTTCAAGCCCCATCCAACTCAACTAAATGTAGACACAATTCACATTTTCTGGATATTGAAGTAACAAACTTGACTGAAGGCAAATCATCTTTTCTTCCTTTTTTTGTGTTTTTTCTCTCCCTCCTTGTCTGCGCCCATGATAATATGTTCCACTTTTAAACAGACTTTATAACTTTATAAATAAAGATATAACTTTATAAATGAGACCCCAGAGCAATGAAAAAGAAGATGTGCCTTTTTCTGAAACTCTTGTTTGCTCTGTGCACTGTTTGCTTAGGTGAGAACCACAAATGCATCTGAAAAGTGTGCTGTAAATTATTCAGACATCAAGGCAAAGCTTAGCAGTCCTTTACAGGATAAAGTAAGAGCTGTTTAACTGTAGACAATAAATACCTCTACATGAATAAGTTATAGTAATCAGTTAACTTGATGGACTTTGTCCTTTGTATCTATTATGTGTATCAAACTGAGGATCATCGTGAGTTTTCTTCATGCTGGATTTTATATTAGCACTGGAAAGTGATTCATTCAAATAGATGATACCTCACACTGAAAGGTCCAGATGTGGCTTTTTTTCCTTCCTTTCCCTGTGTCTGAACTCATCATCTAAACTGTACGGCTCCTTGATGGGGTAATAGACATCACTCATAAAGCAATCACAAAAGAGTTCCGGCAGCACCTCATTGTAGCTTTACATCTCATGTGAGAGATATCTATTCAGGAAATTAAAGTTGAACCCACTGAGTAATGCATTAGGAATCTTATCTTTTCAGAGTCACTTTATCTCAGAGTCTCTGTGGAAATGCTTCAAGAATATTTTCACAGAAAAGGTATCAGGCTTTTGGAGAGAGATTGTTTAGACCATCAATACCCACTGAGCTTTCTCAGAGCTATTGCAGAGGAAAACATATCAAATGCTGTGATGGAGAACAATGGCTCTTTTTAATCTCCATTTCACACAATATAAGGTGCTGATATAGAGTCTCGTTTCTTGATATATATCCTGCCCTAGACATTACTTTGGTGACTGTGGCAGGAATACTCCAGAGAATAATATCCTGCTTTCTCCAAATTGGACATTTCCTTTTTAGCCTGGTGCTGATTTGAATGTATCTATCATTTTGCAAATACAATTCATTTGGGTTTTAACACACAATTAGAAATTAACGATACTGCAAATGGTTTTTTGGACTCCAAGTGTGAGCTTTTGTTGTGCCTGATTTAAGATCCTGTTACTACACCAAAAAGTCATGCTATGCTGAATGTCATGAACCAGATGTTTCCTGGCTGGCTACATGGAAGTCAGATGCAATATGGTTCAGAGTCAATGCCAGCACAACACTGCCACTGGGGGAACAATTCCATACACTTCGTATCTATGAAATAATGCAAAAAATATTGTTTAGCTAAAATTAGTAAATGCAGCAACCCTCAGTTTACAGAGTAGAGAGACAAAAGAATTCTCTGTTACTGATCTATCGGAACACTGCTGGACAATTATCTGCCTTAGCCATAATTTTCTCTTCCTGTGCAGGTGATGCATCCAAAAAGTGCACCTTCCACCACCACCACCACCACCACCTCCCCACACTCCAATATTTTAACACTATTTTAAAGACTGTAACAAATGTGTTCTACTGCTAAAGACAAAAATTTAGATGGAGACTATTTACAAGAGCGCATAGTGAAAGGACAAGGGGAGATGGCTTCACAGTGACAGAGTAAATTTAAATTGGATATAAGGAAAATCCTTCCCTGTGAGGGTGGGCAGGCCCTGGCACAGGTTCTTCAGAGAAGCTGTGGCTGCCCCATCCCTGGAAGCGTCCAAGGCCAGGTAGGAGCATCCTGGTCTACTGGAAGGTGTCCCTGCCCATGGCAGGGTCTGGAACAAGATGATTTTTAAGTTACCTTCCAAAATAAACTATTCTATGAAAAATAATTACATTTTAACTCAGGTGGAAGACACTTATTACACTAAAGAAAGAAAGTACGTCTTTCAAGTTTGATGACTTCTTTCCTAATTTATAGTGGATCTTGTACCTGAAAACTTCACCTTTTCAGTCTTTCAAACTTCCTGTCACAGAAGTAAAAAAGTATAAATGCAAAGATTTTATTTAAGAATCAAAAGGAAAACAAATTATGAGAAAGTGACACTGGCAGCTTTTAATGGCCAATCTTCGCGAACGAAGATTTGGGAAGGGCTCACCCCACGTGTGCCCTCCGAGCCTGCGCAGTGGATTTTTTAGGTGAGGCACAGCGTGCGCAGAGCTGGCCCCACCGTTTAAGTCCTAAGGTTCATTTGCCACGGCCGAGCAAGCTTGGACAGTGACACTGAGGTCCTTAGGACTGTCTACAGCACTCAGTACTAACTGGAGCTGACCCTGCTTTGCATCCGAGATCTGACGGGATCGGATGGCAGGGTGGCATTTAACTGCCGGGGCCGCCCGTACTGAGACTCGAACTCGCAACCTAGGAGCCGGAGACGGAAGTGCTCACCACTACGCCACGGGACCGCCCCAACACTGGCAGCTTTTAATAAAATGGTATTCAGACAACCTCACCTCAGACAAAATTATGTGGATCAGGGTTTATTCAACATTGCATCTTATTTTAAAAGTGGCTTTTCTTCACTTCCTCACTAATGTTCTGTGCTTGTTGAATAGAACTCCAAATGAGACAGTCCTTGGGATTAAATGCTGCAGTTTCAGACTGAATGTGAAATACCTTCTAGATCTCTTTGGAGAACTGTTTCCTTTGTTTTTCCTACTCTTGAATAAAGATGATAAATAAATAAATAAAAAATAAAAATTGGGGGGGGACACATGAACAAGCCAAAAAAATCAACCAATCAAAACTCCCTTTGATTTACCATATTTTCCCCTTGTAATCAGACAGGATTAAAGGAAACTTATTTCAGCAAAGAGACAGTTTTAAAATCAGTTCAGCTGTCAAATACTTAGTTTTATAGTTAGGAATTTGAGTCCAATAAAAACATATAATTCAGTAACTCATATTAATTATCCCTCATTTATTCCATCATTTTACATCCAAAGCCAATGATATTTATGTAGCTCTGATCAGCACAATCATCAATGGCTCTCAATGATTTTCCTATTTTAGACGTTAACTGTAGCAGACTCTTTATAAATTATAGGATATAGCACAGTCATTTGGAATGTGGCATTAACTATAAGCAGCTTTAAGCTAATTTTAAACATCCATAAATACCACTGCTGGGGTAAAACTCAGGTTCATACTGCAAGAACACTTGGTCTGGTAAAGACAGAAATTAGACCAGATACTGCATAAATCAGCATAGTTCTCTGAGCTAAATAGGACACTTTGCTCCAGCTGAGAATCTGACTTAGCAACCTCAGGAATATTTTAAGTACAAAACAAAGAAAGGAAAAATAGACACAAAAAATAATAAGAAAAAATAAACCACCCTGCACTCCAGGCTGTTGAAATAGAAAAATACTGCTGTATCTGACCCAGAGGAGGGTTGTGTCTCTGAAACAGCTTTTATAAAACTTATATCTAGGAGGCAGTGGGTTTATTGATCAGGTTTAGTAATTCTGTATGCTGAAAAAAGCATTTGCTGTAATATAATTGAAAGAAAAGAGATATATTTTATTTTCCTTAGAGATATAAATGGATTTTCAGGAGCAGAGAAATGCAAGAAAAAGGAGCAAATGTGTGTGAGAGGGTGGAGTGGTAGAGGGAAAATGAATTAGCACAAATTAATCAGAAATAAGAGAACTCCTTAGGAACTGGAATTGAAGCATTAAAAAGCCATCAGATCAGGAGATACCTAGGAATGAACACAGGGAGTGATGTACTGAGAACTCTGACTAAAGAAGATTTTAGCTGCTGTGGTTTGTACAGACTAGAAAAACAAACAAACAAAATCAGAAAGAAAGTGAGGAATACCTATGATATCCTTTCTGAATAAAGAGGGATCTGGAGAGACTGGAGAGATGGGCTGATTCCAATGGGATGAAGTTCAACAAGGCCAAGTGCAGGTCCTGCCCTTTGGCCACCCCAAGCCCTGCAGCGCTCCAGGCTGGGCACAGAGTGGCTGGAGAGCAGCCAGACAGAAAGGGACCTGGGGGGACTGAGGGACAGGAAGCTCAACAGGAGCCAAGAGTGTGCTCAGGTGGCCAAGAAGGCCAATGGGATCCTGTCCTGGATCCAAAGTAGCGTGGCCAGCAGGCCCAGGGCAGTGAGCCTTCCCCTGGACTCTGCCTTGGGGAGGCCACACCTTGAGTGTTGTGTTGAGTTTTGGGCCCCTCAGTTGAGGCAAGAGATTGAGGGGCTGGAGCGGGGCCAGAGAAGAGCAACGAGGCTGGAGAAGGGAGTGGAGCACAAGTGCTGTGGGGAGAGGCTGAGGGAGCTGGGGGTGTTTAGCCTGAGGAGGAGGCTCAGGGACATCTCATCACTCTCTACAACTCCCTGAAAGGAGGTTGTAGCCAGGTGGGAGTTGGTCTCTTTTCTCAGGAAACCAGCAGCAGGACAAGAGGGAACAATTTGAAGTTGTACCAGTGGCAGTTTAGGTTGGCCATTGTGAAAAAATTCTTTACAGAGTGATTGGGCATTGGAATGGGCTGCCCAGGGGAGGTGGTGGAGTCACCATCCCTGGAGGTGTTTCAGAAGAGACTGGATGTGACACTCAGAGCCATGGTCTGGAGGACAAGGTGGTGTTGGGTCAAAGGTTGGACTGCCTGATCTCAGCCTAGTTGATTCTGTGATTCTGTAAAACTGTGCCAATGCTGACTGTGTATCAGTGTGAGATTTCACACCCAGGTGTGAAAAAGAGGGGGAAAAACCCAGCATGAAGTGGAGCAGGGTACAGAAAAGAAAGAAAGGGAAAGTATTCCAGAAAGTTCTCTAGTGGAAGCTAATGAACGTAGCATAAAAAGCTTTATTTTTCAGCTCTGCATTAAAGAATAGCACCTCAGAAGGCCTGGGGATACTTGCAGTCACTTTGGTTATTTTCTATTAACAGAACATGAGGTTATAAAAAACCCTTAAAGGGCACCCAATACATATTGTGCAAAAGCAAATCTCGGGGAGAAATACAACATAAAATCAATTTGTGCATTTCCCTGTCTTGGTCTCCTTTCAGTAATAAACCCTGCCAAACAAAAAACCTGTAATTCAGCCAAAATTAAACATAGCACTCGCACACACATGTTGACTTGCATGTAGGTGTTCTCTGTAGTACTATTATCTCACACTCTGTATCCATGCAACATCCTCACGATTCAGTGACTTGCAGTGTAAAAGATGAGTAGAAGTCTTGATCTCTTAAACTGTCTTCACTATATGTCTGTGCCATTTATCTGTCCTTAACCCAGGAGAGCCCTCCTGGGCAGATACAGCTCTTTGGATCTGACATACTAAACTACCTAGCATAAATAGTCCTCCACTGTTTTAAGATGTCACCTGCCCTAGAATTTTCCATATATTCTGACATTTACTGTTGGCTATAAGGGCAAGCTATTCAGACAGGTGAAAAATAGGTCTGTAAATGTGCTTGTAAATTCCTTCTACTAAAAGAAAAATAATAAAAAAAGAATAGGGAAATGTAAGTCCATGACTACAGTAGTAACTAATCATGAAGGATCATGAAAATAAAGAAAATGTAAGTAGAAAACTAATTCTTTGACCAAGCATACACATTGAAACACACAACAAAATATACAAAATATATAACTATGACACTGAAATAAAAACATGTATTAAAGGTACTTCTATTGAGTTATTGTGAACAACTGTGCCAGGACCAACCTCCTTGCTCCTCTGAAAGAAAAAGCACATAGATTTAAAAAAAATTACCAATGACATAAAAATAAGAGATGTCTGAATGATCAGCTGTGATGGGTCTACTCATGCAACAGATCTGGAAGAACAAGACATTGTGTAATAACACAACATTACCAATCTTGTAGACCAACTTAACACACTTAAGATCAAACCCAGCTAAATAAATAAATTAGAAGAACAGAAAAAATAATAGAAAAACAAACCAAGAAACAAAGCACAAACCAAAAAAAACCAAATGAAAGCAAACCAAGCCAACCCCACAAAACCCTGACAACAATCTGAAGCCTTTTCTTTTTCAGTGGGAATGGCTAATTTAGGGATAAAGAATAACATGTCTGAAAAATCCTCAAGTTGTCAATGTTCTGTCATTTTTTTTTTATCTCATTTTTCTAAAAGGAAAAAGGAAAGGTCAGTGGGTTTACTGGTTAGCAAGAAGCACACCTGGCTACCTGCATCAAACACTGAAAAAGGCTTATATTTATTTCCCACCATTCACATAATTGCCATAACTGTGCTGCAGGCAAATGCCTTCTCTCAACAATCAGGCTGAAGAAATACTCTGAGAAAGGAGCATGTTGATTGTGATACAGGCAAGATCCTCATTTATTAAGCAAAAGGAATGAATATGAAAAAAAGTCTAACTGTACAATAAAATGAAGACTGCCAATAGGATAGAACAAAAAAGAAAAGCAACTATGAATTTCAAGTATGGCTGTGTACAATAACTATTAAATTGTATTATGTTATTTTTATTTCTCCTCATTGTCATTTGAAAAACAAATGACAGGTGTTCTATAAATGGTTACTTCTCATGGCAGATTGCAAAGATGTTCTATCAGTTAGAGGCCACTTGCTATGGGTGATCCCTGCTCAGGACACATCTCAAACTGTCACAATTTACAGGAATTAAAGCAGCTAAAAATATTGTGCCAATTTTCTGAACCTGTGTAGTCTTGTTAATGAGACGGTGTTGCAGTCTTACTAACAATAGCCTTTTTTTTGTCAAAGTTCATTAGATTCCCAAACATCTGTGAGCTGATGTTCTAAAACCTTGCGGCCACATTTATTTCTTGCTATTTTCTTTTTAGTTGACATAGAGAAGTCGGCAGTACTGAAGGAGATATTGTTAATCTGAAGGAAGTATTGTTAAATCCCTCTCAAACAGAGTGGAAGGAGGCAGCACAGCTGCAACCATGGGGTGTGGAAACTCCAGATAATTTATCTATTTTAAGGAACTTGAATGGCTCCACCAGCTATGAAGACTTGAGTTTGGAGAACAGAGCCCTCGTGGTCATGTTCCTACACGGCTTTCATCCATTTCTGTGTGTTCTGCAGTGGATTTGTGAATAATTGAAGGTAGCAACTGCATGGTTCAGCTCTTAGCCTTCACGTTGCCTGAATTGACATAATGAAATATCCCCCTGGAGAGACTTGAGGGAGTTAGAACAGCACACTGCTCCTCATGCCTGCTTGCAATTTTTCTATCTCAAGGGCTTTGCACAGGTGATTTACAGTACATTATGCACACATTGTGTCAGGGCTGTGAGACTCCAAACGATATTATGCTTCATAAGCTGCACTGCAACAAGCAATCAAAGATGTTAAGTCATCCATTTTAGAGCAGATTTATAGAGAAACAGTCAAGTCCTGGAATTAAGATCCTTGCTCTGCAGTTTGAGGATAACAAAGCAGGCATGTGAATTATACAAAATAATGGGGCAAAATACAGTTATGAACATTTCAAAGGCTGACATGTGATTGTTTACTAGTGATACGGTGAATAAAGTCCGATGGGGAAGAGCTTTATTCCAACAGTGGACAGAGGGAGGATTGTACAGGAGGACTCAAGGCTGGTAGCTTTTCTATTCCCCTTGACAAAGTGAGCTGGATGATTTTTCAGGTCTTGCTAATCTGGTCAGCAGATGCAGAGGCTGATGCTAGAGAAACCTTACCCATTTTATTTCAGGAACAGCCCCTCTTTGCGTGCACTAACTTTGCTCACTGCATTTATAGTGTGCTTTGCCACACACACAGATAGTAGTGAGGACAACTCCCACCTGCCCATCACTTGCATGGGGTCAGCTTCAGTGCAGCCCTAGAACACTGAAAAACTAATCACTTAAACAAAATTTCAGTGTTACCAATGACAATTATCAATTTTAAAATGTTTATTTCCTAAGGCACTTTCTGATGGGGAAAGTGCAGACATGGTTCAGGAATCAGAGTTTGCACAATGAGACAGATAAACTGATTTAAGGCAACAGTCATCCTCACTGCCAGCTGCTACTGGAGTTTAAAATTTAAACCCTGGACTTGTTTAGACAGGCTTTCATGAACAGACACTCTGGAAGCAATCTAGATGCCTAATGTGGGCATTTGGTGTCACTGGAGATGTTCAAGATGCAAAACTTTTGTGCAAGGGTAGCACATAATTCCTGCAACTCCAGAGTTGCACTGCGCTGCCTAAAATAGTGCTTCATACCTGTGTTTAAACATCAAAATCCTGTGCAAACAGGACTAAGAATAAAAAAAGCCTTACATAAAAGCGTTCCTCAGGAAGTTATTTCAGACTTTCTTTTTCTTTTCTTTCTTCATTTTACTTCACAGTGAACTTTAATGAGAGAAGAAACTGAAGTGCAAGATGAAGAATTATAATCAGATAACTTGCCACAAAGTGCTTAAAAAACAACTTATAAAGTGATGTAACAAAAAAAAAAGACTTCGAGCATCTAATTTTATTGTTGAGGTAATTGAAGGCTGAAGAAGCAGTGGGTATTATAATGCTGCTTTCCAGCTATTATGCATCTCAATTCCCTTGTGTATTCAATTGACATTCCCCCCATTCAGATATTTCATTTTCTTAAAAATAACATTAATTTGAATTGATTTTGTCCAAGAAATCCAAGTCTTTGATGACAACCTATATGTACTTTAACATACAATCAAAGAGTCATAGAATAAATAGTCATAGAATAAATAATAAATTTATCTGTGCATACATGGGTATGAATGCATATTTATGTAACATACATATATGCATATATACACACACCTTCCCCTCACTGATGTATTGTTCATTATCCATACTGCATACATATACATGAATATAGCCTTGTTTCTATAGTTATGTGGGTTTGAGATCCTCTGCAATCTGTGAAAAATCAAATCTATTTACAAATATGGTGTCCTTTTATCCAAGAATATCTGGCTGAATGAGCATTGCTGTCTGCTTTGGTGGCACTATCCAGTTTCCTGTGCCACAAGGTGTGCTCTGAGCCCATATCTTCACAGTCATCATGTCCCCATTATCTTGTAGAGCTCTGCCAATGCCATGAAATTATATTTGTAAAGAGTGTCTTGCTCTTGATGTTGTAATAACATCAAGGCTAGATTCTAGATCCAGAATGATGAGAGGAAAATTGGAATTTATATCAGAGGGCAGATCTACCTGCAGATATAGGATTTTGTAAGAAGTATCCTGATGTAGTTGGGGTTTGCTACAGGTGTCTGTTACACAAAAATGTGGAAAGCAACCTGGGCCAGCAAAAGGCTGGTTTTCACCAGCAGAATTTGTGTTGGCAGCAAGCTTCAAATTCTGAGTTAAATTCATTTCTTTAGGCGACTTGTTAATCTGACTGCCTCGATTCATAAAGCCAAATCTTGCTGTTTTAACAAGTGCCACTCTGATTTGCATCACTGTAGACTCCAAATCATATACTCTCAGATACCATGAGCACAGGAGGTTTTCACTGCAGCTTCTGTGAAAGGGCTTTAACATAACTGTAATTGAAGTAGCAGAGTTTAAAGGAATCTCAATGTGAATATCAATCAATTTATATATTCATATTCATGATTTAGTTTTCCTTTTATCCACTACTAACATTTTCTGTTCAGTCCATGTGCTTTGTTTGTTTTTCCCTTCATCAAGCAAACTGAATGCACTCAGAACACAGGGGACACAGATTTTCCTGAAGGAATTTGAACTAAAGTCCTATGGGAGAAGACTGGGAAAGAGATGCTCAGTAAAAGATTTCAGATTTGTGTTTAGATACGCCTAAGGGGAAGTGCAAATTATTTTATTGGGTATTAATAGGGTTTGTTTTGTTTTATTTTATTCCTTTACACACATATTTTGATTTTTTTGTTCACAGGATTTATTCTGACACCAATATATTCTGACAGCTTTTTTTTTTTTTTTTTTTTTT
>VWZD01012962.1:250-20339 GCA_013396695.1 Sakesphorus luctuosus
TAAAAGCAAGATCTGTTAATATTCATTCCCATGTTCAGCCATCAAGTAAATGGCTATTCACTCCATATTGTGTTAACTATAAAGTGAAAAAGGTATTTTATATTAAAAAACTGTGTGCATACTGCTTTCGTAACTACTTTCAAGTAAGGAAAGAAAGCATGAGCCTCATCTACATCCTTTTAATGACCTTTTAATATATACTTTGACGACATAGCCTTTAGTAACAAGGATAAGCAGAATTTCCATCCTGCTAGACTTCAGAGGATAGAGTTATATGTTTTTTGCTTTGTTTTGTCACTGATATGGAAGATACACAATATCAAAGATGCTTCAGTTCCACTTGAGGTATTTAATTTCTACAGCCAACACTACAAAAACACTCTTTTGAGAAAAAATTACTAAGAGCAATCTGTAATAATAATAGTCATCTTAAGCATTTCCCAAGCGGTAAAACCATATTAGCACTCTATCAGTTTTCACTGCTTCCTCCTTTTTTCTAGTTTCCATTTTGTCTCTGAATAATACTTTTCAATCTTGTAAACATGTAAACATCTAAATATCTTCAAACACACTGTAACTTAGTTCACCTTGTTCAAAGATCAAACATCTCATAGGTGTTCATATGCATTTCTTTTTGCTGAATCAAATTCATGACTTGACACAATATATAGCAGGGACCTGTTAGGGATGTGGTTTAGCAGTGAACAGAGTGGTGCAGTGCTACTTTAATAGTTGGACTCGATCTTAGGGATTTTTTTCCAACCTCAATGATCCTGTGATTCTCATACTGCCCTCTATTGCAACTATTTCTCTAAGCTATGAAAGAACAAAACTTCTTATAATCCTGCCTGTGTTTCCTTTTGAACAGTGTATACTGTTGGTTATCTATCTCTAAATAAATCATATCTATTATCTTATTACTATATTTAACCTACTTTTTCACACCTAAAGGAGGATTACTGTGCCTGAAAGTGTTGTATGTTGTCCCAAGTATGACATTTCTTCAAATGGAAACATTCACTTCTTTCTGCAAAAGTTATCTTGTTTTTTATTGTGTGTTTTTTATTGTGCTCATCAGAAGTGTGTGCTGCTAAAAGGTAATACAGAGACTTCTTAATATTGAGCTGTGCAGGAAAAAAAGAAAAATTCCTACTATAATTGTGCATCTGTTTTTTACATACATTTCTTGAGCTGACTAGTTATTTGGCAATTATATGCAAGGATAGCATATAGCTTATATCACTTTGAACCTAGTTCTTCATGTGTCACTTTGAAATTGATTGGGAAATTGAGGACAACTGTCTGAAATTCTAAAGAGGTAAGTTTTTGACTTTGCCCTAATAGCATAAGGACCATATTAAGTTTTGAATTCCATTAAGGACTAACACGGCTCTATGTCAGAACTTGTCTGTGTGTGGACAAGAGACACTGCTTTTTGCCTTTGAATATTTCCTACGTAAATCTGTGTGCCTCCGTGCTTTCTTCTCACTACTACAGGCCTCCAGTTGAAATGTAAGCATCAAGGAGCCATTGTAGTATATAGGTTGCATGTGTATGATGGCAAAGGAGGAGTAAGTAACATTAACAATAGTCATTTTGCTCTTGATTTGTATTTTGGGAAAATTATTGTCAATTCCTTAGCATCCTTCTTGCTTTTATTAGGTGGAGTTACAGTCATTAGAATATTAGGGACATCCAAGGGCAAAAGAATATTACTAAAAAGTCCTTTACCACACTTTGTATTTTTAAAGTGTGCCTTTTATACCAAACCAGGAATTACTTCCTGAAAAAAAATGCAGAGGACACGTCAAGATACATAATGTGTTTTTTCTGAAAGAGTAATTGTTGCTTTTTCTAAAACTATGTACATAAATTGTAAAAAGATTAATTTCCCTTCATTTGAATTCAGGTGCTTTCAGTTTTTTTCTATAGTTGGAAACATTTCCAATAAAACCAAATAATACTTTTTAATAAATATGTTTTGTCTTAATTTTATCTGAAATACTTAGGGGGAAAAAAGGCAAAATAGCAATACAGTTACAAAACTGACTAAATCACTTTATTATATGCCCTCAGAACAAACTGTCCTGGCATTGATTAATACAAAATTAAGTTAGCAGCATCAACAAGAAGGGAAATGTCCTCTGCATGGGACCAGCCTGTGATGTTAAGCAACAGCCAATCTCACCAATTAGTGTTGATTTGATTTAGCTGCAGATAGAAGACTTCGAAACAAGACCCATAAACATTAAGTCTCATCACTAAATAAACAAGTAAGAGCAAGCACAAAAGAACTCATCTGTCTGTGATGCTTCAGGAACCACAAACCGATTTGTTTTGCTCAGGTGAGTAGTTTCTGACCTGAGTGCTGGGTCAGTCTGGGACAAGTAGCTTTGCAATTCAAAGGAATTGCATCTAAAATGGATAGTAATAGGATAGTAGGGGTAGTAAATGGTTCAGGATAGCAAATTACTTTTCCTAATGAAATTCCAGTGGTTGACATTATGGCAGCTGTGTGTCTGTCCATTTATTTGATGAAGTCTGAAAACCATTACACAGAAGAGAATAGTTTGAAAATAAACATCAGACTGGTTTAAGCACTATCACGACTAAAATCTAAAGCTGAATATTAAATTCAACTGTGTATACCAGTTTTATTTTTCTCCTAGTAAAACAAGTTTACAGGATAGAACACAAAGCATTTGAACAACTTTTACAAGTTGTTTCAGGTTAGAATTTCAGACAGATCCAGAGTTTCCCACAGGTGGATTCTGCAGTACATAGTCCAACTGCTTGGCACTATTTTAATATTAAACTAAAGTGATTAATCTCGTGGCTGGAGATTCTGGTCATTCCAGAAACTCCTCCCAGACGGCTCTGGCCTCAGAATTGACTATACTATATGAGAATAATGAACCTATAATTAGGAGAACCTCCTTCAACAGATGAAAAATTGTTCACGTAGGACAATCCTTCACACACGTAAGATAGTTAGAAGTTATTTTTTTACACATGTTAGGATGATCAATAGCAACAGATGGTGCATGTACTGAAGTGATCAAATAGATCATGGGCCAGCTGGGCATAAAAATTCAGGAAAAACTGCACCATGAAGTCTCAGTAAATCCCACAGGAGTCACTGTCACTGATTGTTACCACCAGGACAGCAGCTAGTCATTGTGTTCAAAAGATTCATTTCTCCACATGAGATTTATCTTATCCAAGAGACACCAATAACTTCATGTTTTAGAAAATACTCTCTGCCAACTGTAATTCAAACATTTTTAATTACAATAATGAGAAGAAGTGGAGAATTAACACTAAATATTCAGCAAGTAGCAACATGTTTTATATTCCTTGTACTTAAAACAGAGGTTTTTCATTTCATATGCCTTCACAGCTGCTTCAGTAATTCTGAACAGTCATGTGACTGAAGACATTAGACTTAACAAGGATTTAAAGGTTTTTTTTGTGTGAAGATTTTATTTCAGGAACAGTATTTATGGTTTCTTATTTAAACTTGGAGGCAACCAAGAAAGCAGAAATGAACCAGAGAGACAAAATTTTCACGCTTTGCTGGTTTAGCCCCCTGAAGTCAAAAATGGCTCTTGAGTCATACAATATTCCAAGATTTCAGTGCTGTCTTTTACATTACTGGTAAGGGGGAACAAAATTAATTTAGCTAGAGGTAAATGCCTCTAACACAAATTTAACTTTGCAGTTGTCTCTTTCAGTGGTTTCTATCATTTTGAACTGCTGTAATCAACTGACTAAAGAGATGTCAGAATACAGCCATACGATAATTATGGATAGGGGCCTACTCCTTTTAGTAACAGCCCAGAGAACCTTAAGCTTAAAATGTAATGTTTACCTCAAAATACTACAGTAGTCACCCGTGAAGAATAGTGTGGGTTTGGCCTGGTTTGGCCTCTAATTCTCCCCTGTTGGATGTCCTATCCCACACCTAACTGTGCCCTATGGATTCTCTAAAAGCAGGATTTCACTGCAACAAGTATAGGATATGTTGGTTTAGATATCTCCACATGGCTAAGATTTTCTGAAAGGCTTTCTGTCTAGTAGTCTTTCTATTAAAAAATTTCATCTTTGTTATAAAAATCAATGCTATATAATTCTATTTTTGCCACCAATGTGGAATTATATTGCATGACCTGTTTGGTGCCTGTTTCTGTAGGCACTAAGATCATAGCATTTTAAAATGGTTTGGGTTAGAAGGGAACCTTAAAGATGACCTCATTCCAAGCCCCCTGCCATGGGAAGAGACACTTTCTACTGGACCAGAGTACTCAAAGTACCATCCAACCTGGCCTTGAACACTTCTAGGGATGTGGCATCCACTTCTTTTGGTAACCTGTTCCAGTGCCTCACCACCCTCATAGTTAAGAATTTCTTCCTAGCATTGTGATTCACAGAATTATTATATTAAATTGGCTTGGAACAACTCAGGTGTGTGGTGGGGGAGGGATAAGTTGAATCTCATGGAGCTCAGGTACCACCTTGTCTTGCAAGGCAGCTTCGTCAGCCTCACTGGGGGACCCCAGAGCAGTTGTCAGTCAAAGGCAGCTCAGAAGCATGCCCAGCCCATGCCCCCTGGAGTCTCTGATTGGCTGACATACAGGGAGCACCACCCCTTACCCTGCCCCAGAGCCCCAGACCAGTCAGTAGGCCTGGGAAGGGTGACCAGGTGGGAGCCAAAGCACATAAAAACAGCAACATGTGCTGTCCATCTTTGCTTGAGACCTACCATCTGGCCATACAAAACCTGGACTCTCACAAGACTCTGGTGGTAGCTACAATCTTCTCTTATTCTCTCTCTTTCTATACTCCTTATTCTCTTAATCTCCTTTCTTAGTATTTTGGGTAACTTAGGACTGAATGGGTTAGATTTTTCTAAGTTGTATGGGTTAACATGTGCTACGTCAATGCTTTGGGGAATGTTTTGTTTTAGTTTTATGTTATCCTTTAAACTTTTGCTGAAATCTCTTATTTCCTAAAGTTTACCAGTAAAGGACTTCCCAAGAAAGTGTGAGGTTCTTTTCTCCTTTGCACTCTCTCTTAAGGTGTTAAAAGAACCAAAGGCTCTTCTGTTACGTACAGAGGGTGGTTATGGTTGGAGCTTTGTACATTTTTAAAGAATAACTCCCTCTTGTATCTCGAGACTTGAGATCTTACAAAGAGCTAAGCTAAACCCACTTTCTTTTGGTTTATAGACATTATCCTTTGTCCTATCCCTAAGTGTTCTTGTGAAAGGTTTCTCTCAGCTTTCTTGTCGGCACCCTTTAGGTACTGTAAGGTCTCTCCAGAGCCTTCTCTTCTCCACGTTGAATAATATCATTTTTCTCAGCCTTTCATCATAGGAGCAGTGCTCCATCCCTCTGCTCATCCTGGTGACCCTCCTCTGGACTCTCTCCAGCAGGACGATATCCTTCCTGTGCTGGGGACCCCAGAGCTGGATGCAGCATTCCGGGTGGGGTCTCACCAGAACAGTAGAGGAGAATCACCTCACTCAACTTGCTGACCACACTTATTTTGATGCAGCCCAGGACATGGTTGACTTTATGGGCTGCAAGTGCACATTGCTGGCTCATGTCCAGCCTCTCATCCACCAGCACACTCAAGTTCTTCTTTGCGGAGATGTTCTCAAATCCATTCATTCCTCATGTATGCCACTAGGAGTTGTCCTAAACCAGGACCAGCAGCTTGTACTTGGCATTGTTGAACTTCATGAGGTTCCCATGGACCCTGTTCTCAAACTTGTCCCAGTCCCACTGGATGGTAACCCAACCTTCCGGTGTGTCAACTGCAGCACTCAGCTTGATGTCATCTGCCAGTTTGCTGAGGGGGCACTTGATCCCTTTGTCTATGTCATCGATGATGAACTTAAGTAGCATTGGTCACAATACTCTGAGGTATATTACATCACAGATGCCACATCACAGAACACAACACAGCTACTTTTGACCATTTTGGGTTCAAACAAACAAAACTCAACTAGTTCTTTCCAGTCTTATACATGGTCCTAGAAATGGTAGTTTTGTTTATGAGAGATTAATATCTTGTTATTACTGAATAGCAGGTGCAAAGTTTCCAAGAGAATCTGGATATTGACTAATGAGAATCACTATTCTAGCTTTAGTCTCAAAATAGGTAAATATTTTTTGTTTGAAAGCTGCAGACAAACTTGATTTGATACAAAACCAATTGTCCTAGTTACAGCAGCCAGGACTCGTTTATAACTGTGTGGGTGCATTCTACATACTCTGTGTCATTTCTTATGTATCATAAATAAGTTCACTTTCCCTACTGTTCAAATTCACATTTGATTTTTTTACATAGACCTCTCCTGTATTATGCATTGGTCTCCTTTAATTTGATTCCTCATTATGAACAAAAAAAAAAAAAATTCTTTACAGAGAGAGTCATCAGGCATTGGAATGGGCTGCCCAGAGAGGTGGTGGATTCACCATCCCTGGGGATTTTTAAACTGAGATTGGATGTGGCACTGAGTACCATGATCTAGTAAATGGATTGGAGTTGGACCAAGAGTTGGACTTGATGATCTCAGTGGTCATTTCCAACCCAATCGATTCTATGATTCTATGATTTAATTTGTCAAGTAATGCTGTCACATGAATAAGAATGTTACGGGATTTATAACAATTTTGTATTAATTCATTCACCTGTTACAATAAATTGTAAATCTTGAAAAATCATTCCACATAAAATCACAAAAAGGTTTCATCTGCTAGTCTTCCAATAGTGTTTTTCTCTAGGAATATTACAATTTTGTTATGAGACTTCCTTGTAAATAGAGAAAGTTTTTTATGATTTAATCTGGAAAGATTACTCAGAACCAAAAAAATCTTGCAATTTGGTATTGAAAAATACTTTTTCTTTACCAATAAGGGCAATACTCATTGCCTTCATCAGCCATTGTTCCTGAACATCTCCTGGGAGAAGGATGTTCTTGGGTTTTGTTAGAGTGGTTAAGAGACTGATAATACAGACAGTGCACATAGTTTTCTTTCTGACAACAGAAACATGAACACTAAATAAACAAACAACAAAATATGTAGATCTTCTAATTGTGACACTCACCATAAATACCCTGCCCAATCTGTTACATATCTTATATCACTATTAACAAGATTATTAGTGCTGATCTCTGTCTCAGAATAGCTAGGATATTTTAACATTACCATATGACTTTCTTCACAGTGAATAATAATACAGATAGTTATTAGACTGAGAGATTACAGTAACACCATAAACACATTCTTGTTTGCATGAATGTTTGCAATGTGTGAATAATATATGTTCTGAATCAGAGTGAATGTGCTGTTTTACTTTAAGCATTATTTATTCATCTTGGCCTATAACAGTTGGTAAATGTTGACTTGTTAATACGCAACTACTGTAAATACTGAATTTGTCTCAGCTACTTTAATAGTTTAAAATTATAAGGCAATGAGTCTAGTTACATGGTTAACTTTATGATTTGATCATGGTGTTAATTTCTTTTTACATTTTCTCTTGAAGTAGCTATTGTTGAGAATTAAGAACACAGAATCCTAGAATCTTGAACGCTGGTAAAGGATCTCCAAGATCACCCAATCCAACCTTTGACCGAACACCTCCATGCCCAGTAAGCCATAGCACTAATTGCCACGTCCGTTCATTTCTTTAACATTTCATTTTGCTGGCATTAATATCAACCATGTCTTTAACATCTCCCTGGCTAAGATCTTCCAAAACAGTGGTGCTCGCTTGTCTCAGTCTTTGCTGCTATGTTTTATACTCTCTGTCCCTCTAATGGAAAAAAAAATACAAATAAAATGGCATTTCATAGAAGTAATAAATTCAGCTTTTTTCTTTTTGATATTCTTTTCCTAAATCCCTGGTACTTTCGAATATGAGCTCTTCTTGGGAGGGACTTTGTCGTTATTTGTTGGCAAAGTGTCAGGAATATTGTTTGTTAAAGTGAACCTAACTTTTTTTTAATAACAAAAAGTTGCTTAAGTGTGATCCAGTCCAGTCTTCTTTCCTGGTATCTGCAGCTGTCAAATTAATTCTCCCCCTATCCTCTATTCCTTCCCACACAAACAGGTGAGTATGTCTGACTTTGTTACTGAGACAGTACTGACCACATGGGCTACATAAAATAATTCTCATGCTCTCTCTTACTTTTAATTATGTTTTTTCTTAAAATCTCCTTTGAGAATAAATGGTTTAACCCCCAAGCTACCTATCGCCTCATGAATTGTGTTCACGCCTCACTTTTTGATTATGGTAATGTCACTGATAATATCAGCACACTAATTAATAGCAGGTTTTGTCAATTTTCTGCTTGACAAAATCCTCCCCAAGCCTTACCTACATCTTGCCACATCACACAGGATTACATTTCTTTCCCTCTCCTTTTAACCTTCTCTCACTTTTCTTGTTTACATGTGCATATCTTGAACTAGATTTTCAATAATGACTACTTCCTTCCTCTCCAAGTGAAATAAAAAAGGCTTTCAGAGCTCCAAGGTTTCTGCTTTCTCATTCTCAGTGTTTAGTAATGCTTTACCAGCAAAACCTTCCCAAAATAAAATAAGAATACCTTGAAACAGTTTGTTTTTCAGCTGCATCTTGAAACACCCAGTGCACAATAGGTTAAATAAAGCTATTGACAGTTTCAATTTATGGCTGGCAATAGAGAAAGTATTAATAGACAAAAATGGGAAATATCCACAGCAAGACCCCCATTATCTAACAAATTATTTGCTTTCAAAATATATTAAAATCATGCAGATTTTAGCAGGACTGTCTGTAGCATAACACTTACCTGCCTCCTGGCAACACAGTTAAAAAGGCGAAGTGTGTCTCATTCCACTTGTGATTGTATAATGAGATATGAGCCTACATTAAACAGCAACATGTTTGTTTTCTGACTGAAATTCCCCAGGTATTCCAGGATCGCAGGCAGCCTTTCTATCTGTCTGCACTACTGTTAACGTGTTTCATAAATCTAACACAAATGCAGCTGAATCTTTTCCATTGCAAAGCATCAGGTTTTGTAGCAAGACAGACATCACATGCATGAAGTGGTTAATTATTTTGTGGCTTTCAAAGGCAATCTTAGTCTAAATCATTTGCTGCTCTTTGAGAGAAGGGTCACCTATGCACCATAACTACAAAGGGAAGAAGTCATTTCTGCTGTCTGTTCTGTCTCCATTTTGAGTGCAGGCTGCCTGCTGATTATTCTGCATTCACTTCTCTAAAAAGCTTATTAATATGGTCTAGTGGGAGACTGTCAGAAATGGCAGACTGAATCAAGGGATTTTCCTTCAACATCCAAATGACATGCTGCAGCAAGAGAATTAAACAGATGACTAAACAGTGTCCTTTTGTCTGCAGATGAAGATGGGATTGCCAACTTGTAAACCAGCGACTGACATTTGGGTGGATTAAATCGTCCTGTTATTATACTGCTAGTTTTTAATCACTGGTGCTTTCTTGATCTCAAGTGCCTCAGCTGAAAACCTTCTCAGTTCTCTGAGACTTGTTTGCTGAAACCCTCAGCAGAGTTTTTGCTGTAAACATTTATCCATAGAGAAGTACTGCTCTGACACTGACTGAGGAGAAGAGTTGGCTTTTAGGTATTTAATTAAAACATTAAGCAGAAAAAGCGTTAGTGTCAACAGTCACAAGTGCTTTACTATAGCTGTGGGTTGTTATAATTGAGTTTTCCCGCAAATGCTTTTCCTACCCCCCTTCCTCCTCTAAGAGCTGGAATAGTTTGAGGTTTGCTTTGCCTCATGCTGTTAGTTGTGGCTTTGAGACTGTGCCCCATGCTGTCATTCTCTGGATTCTTTCAATCTGGTTGTTAGCTTTAATTTCTAAAATCAAGATTGGATGGCAACAAGGGGCTCTAATAAAAAGTAGAAAAAAAAAAGTCATTTGTTAAACAGCATTAAGAATTCTTATGTGCAGCAGCATATAATACAGTCAAACTGATTGTGTTCTGATTTTTTAAACTATCAAACACTTCTTAACTTGTAATTAATTTTAAAAGAAAGAATGCAGTATTCAGGAACAAAAGGTACCATGACACCTCTAGAAGTTCTGTCCGGTTTTCTATTTGTCACCATTCTCATGTTTCTAATTTCAAAAATCCTCACATAGACTGCACTAACCCATGCACACTGACTTTAGAATTCACATTTAGAAGGTTGAGGGGGGTCACTGTTGTCAGTCAGTGTAATGGATGAAACGTGGACTCTTCGTTGTGGTTAAGCGAAAAATCATTTAACGTCAGACACATGTGCATATTTATACTCTTTTTAGTTTCAGTTTCTGTTGCAGTCCTCCAACCAGCATGTGACACACAAGCTCACCTTTCCCAGTCATCATGCTGTGTGCATTTCCCCCACCAATCAGCTCCCGTCATGCAGTGTTCACGCATCCAGCTCTAGACACTGGCCACCTCCCTCCATCCAGCCATGCGACACCAACATCCATCGATCCTTCTCCATCTTGTCTTTGTTATGAATCTCCACAAGTCAGTTCAATAAGACACTGCTTACAAGAGTACAGCTTTATTTAAAATAAAATACACCTGTATCTCCTGGCTTGAAGGCTAATAAAAAAAGTACAAAATAAAACCATTTCTGAACACTTTATTGAATGAGATCTCTAAAGAACATGCTTTTTGCACTCTAGGACATCTTACTTCTACTACTTGAAATTGTCCCTGCGTATTGCATCTTCAACATAATGAGTCAAATAAGAAGCTTTTGTTCCTCGAAGAAGGCATGAAAGTAAAGATTTCTTTACATCTAACATGTAACATTTTAAGTCATAGAAATGATATTTCAAAGTTAAAAAAAGTCCTGTAAGCAACCATTTCCACATTGCCTCTGACATTCTGGACACAGAAGCAGAGAAGCTGGTAGTTACCCAGATGGCAGATAATTTGTAGAAACACATTCTGATCACTTGACATCTGTAGTTATTATAGATCTATATTTTTAACTTCATTTCCTTGCCTTTGACAAACATAAGTTAAATAGAGCAGTTCTTGTAGCATATACTTTAGCATAATCAGCTGCCTGTACACAGGCATCTTAACTTAAAAATGATGCATTAATATAGTATTTCCCCCTACTTCACATCCCCTACTTAGAAAGGAAATTCAGGTTTAGGCTAGCACAAAGCCATTGTGTGAAGAGTTTCTGGAGCTTTAAGTTTTTCACACCTTGGCTTCACATTCCTATCTGTCAACATGCTGTGGAAAGCTGCACTCTAGGAACTCAGTCATTGCACTTGGTACAAGATTCTCCTTGTTGCTACTGGGTGTTTCCCCTTTCTACTCTTGACATGGGGAGCACAGTCCTGGAGCACAGAGCATTGCTCTGTAAAGTAACGCAGAGCTGTTTTACATGAAAAACCATGACAAAACTGGAGCCCAAACTTAATTCCATGTGACCCTGAACACTTTGCCATTTTTCTGCAGTGGTAGGCATACACAAATACAGGAAAGACCAGCAACCATGCCACTCCCTCCTAAGTCAGGAGGTTATCCCTATTCTGTTGTACAGTCACAATAAGTCACAATATCAATAGAAGTGAATTTTTCTTCTTGCTACTGTATTAATGATAAAAATAACCACATTTTCCCAGTATCCCAAGACTTTAGTAGTCTTATTTGCATATCTGTACAAACAACATTGCAGATACTTTTTGAACCTGCTAAATAAGCTTTTGAAGTATTATTAGGAGATGAAATATTCACATGAAAAGCTTAAACAACAAGAGCAAGTATTAGTCTTTCATTCGAGGGGCAGGGGGAGGTGGGGGTGGGGGTGTGGAGAAATAGCATTCCAGATTTTTGAGAGAAAAATTTCTGTAACTTTTGAAACTATTTCTTTAGAAGGTGAAAATAAATTCTCTATAGAACAAATTTAATTGCAAAAGGTGCATTAATTCCATTTAATTCTATTTTTCTCCTCTGTCTACACACATACAGAGTTTATGCACATGTTGTATTCTCAGCCAAACACACATCCTTTCATGTATTAAGTCACGACCTAGCTTATTAAGACTGGAATAGCTGAATAAACATTCATTTCTCCCTCCCATTTTTTTAGTCAAATACTTAAAAGGAAAGGAAAAGAACACTTTAGCTGAAGATGGCTTTTTGATTTTTTTATCATTGTTTTACTGACTATAGTTTTTAGTAAAAACAAATTATTCCATCTAAATATTATTTATACTCAACTGTTTGTCCTCAAATATGTGAGGATTCTGAACTAATTCTAATGCTTAATTCTAATTCACACTATAATTTTTTTATGCAATTTATTTTTTATTTAAGTATTGAAATAGTTAGGACTGAAAATACACTGGGCATTCTTACCACAATTTTTAAAGAAATTATAATAAGTTACAAAAACTTTTCGAATGTGATTCTTTTTTTATGAAAAGTTATGAATTTACACACCAATGACTAGTTTAATTAGGAAAGATACTTTAATTGTTCTGATGTCATGTTCTCACCACTTTCATTACAAGATACTGCCTAAACTGTGGTAAAGCTAATAGAAATCTGTTAATATAAAAGGATGATATCTCTTTAAAAACTGCATTAGCAAGCTGGGGATATCATTAGTATACAGCTGTAACCCTAAGAGTGTAAACTTGAAAGAACTGTTTATTTTCTGCCTTGCAGCTGTGTGTAAAACCCACTGAGAGAAATTTGTTACCAATTACTGGTTTAGAGGCTTCAAGTAAAGACAGCAGGTACCAAGAGAGTAAAACAGTCTAGCTCACAAATAACTATACAACAGTGAAATTCCTTAAGAACAGCTGTTAAAGGAAAGGAAATATAAATGCTGAGGTAAAAAAATAGAATTCACGAAGTAAAGCAAATCAAGATGTAGAAAAAGGAAAAAAAAATCTGAGAGAAGGAAGGTTTTGCACCATAAGCCTCCAGTGATAAAGTTGAGATCAATAGTTGCAATCCAGGAAACCAATATATTTCAAATGGTGTCTGAGTACTTGTAATACGCAATTGGAAAGTCACTTCTATGCAACATCAGGTACATTGAAGAACATATCGCAAAAGGAAAGGACATTTTATATGTGTAACAGAAGCCATTAACATGATCTGTTACAAACAAGAAGTCTGTCTTTGAATTGGTACAAGGTTCAATCAGTGAAAAACAACTGGTCGCATTAACTGGAAAAAGGGGAAAAAAAAAAAATGGAAGGATTTGGGACATATCAAGAAAATGAGCTCATAAATAAGAAATAACTGACAATCCAGAGAGGAAAAAGGTAAGTGACCAAGGTAAGAAAATCTTAACTCAGAGGAGTTATGTATGGGTTGTCTGATGTACTCTGGAAGAAGAGCTTAAATATTGGGGACTTCTCTCACCCATAACCCCTTTTCATACTGGAGCATCTCAATTAGCATCTCATTTAGCACAATTCCCTCTTGATCTCTTCCCAAGGAGCTCATGACCTCTTTGGAGGTGAGAGAAGAAGAATTCCTCTCACCCTAAAGCTCTCTTCATCCAATGAAAACGCATCCTGAGAAAAGCTGAGCGACAGCACAGGGCCGGATGCTGCAAAGTCAGGGAGGAGGGAGTTATATCACAGAGCAACTCTACTGTCCAAAAACTTTACCACTCTCAGCTACACTAAACTTCTGTGAGTGCTTCCCGTTTGTTTCCCTGCAAAATGAACCAGATTAACTGGAATAACCACAGGAGAATTTATGTGCTGAATTTTCTACTAAAGTTAATCAGGAAATTTTCACAAAGTCCACAACCCTGGTTAGCTGTGTGAATTTTACTTCACGCAACAAGAGTAGCTTGTGCTAGATTCATAGTTGAACCTCAGACTTCCTTGTATTTTGGACTGTGTCTTCCTTTGTTCTCCCCATCTAGCTTATGGATGGCTGCTAATTTAATATAATCCTTGCCCTTGCACTCAGAGTAAGCAGAAGATGGATATTCCACTCAGAACTGGTACGAAAGGTAATATGGTGGACATTCTCATTTTCCTTTTATGTCCTCATGTTGACAGGATGAAGTCCAGCTCATTGTACTTTTTTCACCAGAAGAGCTCAAAGTGCTGAACAAATACAAACCCTGTAATACACCATGAAAAAAAAAAAAGGTTTTGTGGTATTTCTGTCTTGCCTGAAATTAGAAAAAGAAAGAAGCTTAAAGATAAAATCTAAGTCACACCAAGGAGAAAGCAAGAAGAATGGGAACAAATAAAGATCTTAAGCTTCTATAAATTAGGTACTAGGATGTCTATTCTTCAGTTTTGAACATCTGAATTCCTTAAAGTAGAATCTGCAAATAGCAATTATACACTTTATTCTCCACTACATTGTATATAAAATTACTTACATGAAAAGAATGGTCCCCAAAATCTGTATAATGAGGTGCAAACTTCCTACAGGAAAAAAAATAATGCCTGTGCACCTATGTCATCTGCTGGCATTAGTATATAGTGAAAAGTCCCAGAAGTGTGATCATCACAGTCCAGAAAAAAGAGGCAACTATGATAGGTGTGTTAGAAATGCTTACAACACAGAACGGGATTAAATCAGAATCAAGTCAGATTCCTCAAAAGAGGTAGGCACACATGGGGCATTGTATTAAAGCATAATGGTGCAATAATAGTTCTGGACAAGGCAAAAGGCTTCAAAGCATGAAATATTTCTAAAATTTTGTATCTACTGAAGTCAGCAGCTAGGTGTTCTCATTAAAAGCTGGCTTAAGCAAAAATAACCTCACCCCAAACATATCCTTTCGTGTTGGAGGGCTTGCATGAAGCATATGAAAAAAAAGTGACAGTTTACAAAGCGTTTGTGTTCCTGCCACCACAGAACAGTGTTAAATTTCTGTTCACGTAGTCTGTTTTTATAACTTGTACATAAAAATTGGAAGTTATTTTAATGTGTAGTGTATTGATAACAAAAATTAGGCAATTACTGATTGGAGAATGAAAGTTGTCATTGCTTGTGCTATTTAAATGTAGGTCACTGCTTACAGGATATCATAAGCACACATACAATGTCTTAACCAGGAGCTGGTATGACTCTGACAGGAGGGTACATCCAAATATGCATTGTAATGATTGTGTGAGTAATTGAATTATTTCCAATTTTAAAGCAGTTTTGTTAAGATGGCTGTTGCTTACTCTAAATGGTTTTTGTATGTTTTTCTTTGAAGTGACTACATTGGTTTAAAATGCATGCTAAAATGATAGTGTAGTGAAAACTCCTTGTTTACTTGAGAGAGACTGCTTAAATGTTTAATGACATTAGTTTATTGCAAACGGTATTCATTTCCTGTATATGCAAATTTTCTTAATGTGAAACCCCCATAACAGGTAGAATGTAGAAAGTTAATGAAGCCATGTAATTACAATCACTATAGTGACTACAGTCCCTGGAGAACAATAATGTGATAATATACATGGGGGTTGACTTTCTCTGGAAACAACAGCTTATAATTTGAAAATAGATAGCAAAATATTTTCATTATCTTTTGCTATCTCCTAAGGCAAATGGCAGGTACAAATAGATTATGCCTTTATTAACTTCAAAAATGGGAGATAATGCAATTAGACAACATTTAATTGTTTTCCATTTTCCATGGCTGCCACTGGACTAGGGTAAACCCTTCTTTTCAACCATAGGGTAAAGCCAGGGTCAATATGACTTTAACCTCGGAACTTACTTTTTTCCTAACTCTGGAAAGGTACACATTAAAGATAAGTAAGTATATGTCATTGCTCACTTTAAAGTACATAACAGAGAAATCAAAAGCTGATTAGAAGCTTTGAATGCCAATTAAAGAAAGTATTTCAAAGTACCTATTTTGAATTTCAAAGATTTCAGTGCAATTTTTTAAAGTATTTTGGCAAATAATAGAAAAATCATAAGAAGTATGTAATGCCTGTTCTTATTGACTTTTTCTTATTTTGTGAGCACTATGAAGAGGATACAAAGAAACTTCCTCCTCCAGCAGCACGCTGTTGTGGTGTAGCAGGACAAATTCCTGCAGCATCAGGAAATCATCTCTCTGGCAGCTGGGCAAATCAGAGCTGTCTCGCAGGGAGGCTTTCTACACTCATCTCTTACCCAAGAGATGAACCTAGTTGAGGAACCTGATCAGTTTGAGATCTCTGTAGGGTAATCCAAAAGAAATAAATAAAACAAAGTCTGTCCTGACAATATGCAAAATTCCTCTTAAAGGTGCCTGTTTCTTTCCATTGAGTGGATCTTTACCTGGGACACTTCAGACAGGTGGCCAAGGTTTGCTAGTTTTCTTATATATTTTTGCAACTAATTCACCTCAATGCTGTGGAGAAACCCCATTTACCTGTCTGCATTAATTTTCTGCTCTCAAGCATGCTTGTTTTTCATAATGTAAATTTTATATTTGGCTGTTACAGAAGATGCCGTGCTGCATCCTCTGGGAGAGGATACTTTTGTCCACCACAAAATGGAAAACTCTTCCTTAAATGATGAAATGTTTTATTTAGCAATATTTCATAGTATTAAAATATTACCACAGGTTCCACCACGATATTCCCATTGCTCACAATGTCACTTTGTGGCAAGGAGCACAGAAGTTCTCATGGCAAATTTATGAGCAGGCATGTACCTTTCCTCCTTTACTCCATGTAACTCATCTGCTGTTTAAAGTGCTAGAAAAAATGTGTATTTTATTCTGTCAGCAATACATTGTCTCCTTGGGTTTTTTTCAGACACAAACTTTTAAAATGGTAGTGCAAATCAAGCAGGAATGGGTTGACTTAAAGCTAAGCAAGCAGCTATAAATTAAGTAGGTCACTCTTAGCAGGGGCTCTCATGCAGCATGTTCATACCATATAACCAGCAGCAGGAACTGCAGGTTGAGGTAGAATGGTTAGCTCGTCTTAATGATGAGGCTACAAATATTGAATAACAGCCAGTGCCAGAAATCTTCCATGAGTGTTAAATCTGAGAGCTGTTAAATTGGATACTGCTTATTATATCCTGACTGAAAGTGATCTGTGCACCTTGACATGTTCTATGTGCAAGTTTCCCAATCCTGCACATCTAAGACCAATCATAAGTTTTTCACCACTCCAATCCAGTTGACAAACTCGGGTTTTTTCCCCCAAACCCTGAAAGAGGCGCTGGTACATAGCCAGGTCTTTGTTCATTAGTGGGGTCAGGGCATGCACAAGTTTTGAGAGGAGCCTGGAAGTGTTTCTGGTTCAAGAGCCATGGAAATTGGGCATTTAATTTCTTGAAGCTTTTACATCAAACACAGCCACACTAAATAATTCAATTGATTAAATTACATTTGCATAAAATTTTAACTCAATTGTTGGAAATATAACTAAGCCAGTAAAACTTCCTGTCTGTTCTTGAACACTGAACACTCAGAGAAATAACTGTATTTCCTAGATAAATTAATTGTGAATTCTTCATCCACCTTAATTTATCACCCTCCTCATTGTGAGGATTAATTAACATCAACAAAGTAATTATAAAGATGAAAAATGCTGTAAGTATTTAGAAAATACACGTATCTTTTCTGAATAGAATATGAATCACATCAAAACATTTCTCATTCCATCTCTGAAATACTCTGGTTTTATATGTATTCCATCACTTTAGAAAGCATGGCTAGCTTTTTTTTTCCACTAGAGCCACTCTCCATATATCTTTGATAGTTAAAGCAGACATTGCTGATGGTACTATTGTGACAGGATTCCAGTGGGTTTTGATTCCTAAACTTGTTTCGGAATTCAACCCTAGAGTTGCAGGCATTGACAGGTATCAGACAGCCTCTGACTTTGACATATGGATGCAGCCAGTGACTCTAAGGAAGCAAAACCTCAAATGTGCAGAACCAAATCATGGGGGTTTTTTGATGAAGAACTTTACAGAGAAAGATCAAGTTTGAAAAACAAGCCTGTAATCTTTTTCTTAAACACAATTGCAGACAGCAATTTCCATCAGACTATTACTATATTCTGAAATAAAAATAATGTGGAAAATAGAAAGATGCATTCTGAACAGAGGTTTGATGTGTAGAATAATTGTTTAGAGATAACTTCCCATACTGAAATATTTTCCAGGTGTTTTAATCATTTGGAGAGAATGTTTAGCTGTTTTCATTGTTCTTTTGTCAGAGAGGGAACAAAAATAGACAAACTGTTTCGAGCAGTTACACTGAAAATCTGAAACTGTTTATCTTAAGCTATTCAGGAAGCTGATTTTGCAGAGATAACTTCCAATTATATTGCAGGTGTTGTTTCTAAAAAGTGGGCAGTTCCATCTTTCAAAATGTTTTGAAGTTGTTTCACAGAAGAAAGCACATTTACCAGACAAAACATGATTTCTAGCAGGATTGAGAAAAAATTATATTTATGACTATTCCAAAGTATATAAAATCCTATCCTGCACCCAGCTGTGACAGTTCAATCCAAAGTCCCCTGAAAATATCACAGACATTCCCATGGATTCCAGAAGACTAAAATTCTATATCTGGAAAACATGTTGAGATTCACTGATAGATAGTGGCATAAGTACCATGTCACCATGTTAAAAAAGGAGAAGGGAGTAATTTAGAAATGTATAATTTCAGCTTTGCAATGGTAGAACCATGCATCTCCATAGCAAGAAATAATTCATTTTTAGCTTGATATTTAACACTGTGAAATATACCAAAATTGAACATTCATGGCAGGTCATCTTTTGATCAATACAGTCAGAAATACATGCTATATTGCAGGAGATTATTATTTTAAAATTTAATCTGCAGAATTGAAGTGATTGTTGACATCATCACTCTTCAATTTCACACACAGAATGGAATGGAAGGTGAAAGCTGTTTGCAGTGCCTTGACACATCAGTAACAAAATGGACTCTTATCTGTGAGTAATGCTGTCTTTTACTTATTTTTGTTTTACATGTAGAGTAAGAGAGAGAAGAATGCACAGTGAAAATTAACAGTTGTTTACTAAAAGAAGGTTAGCATTCAGTAAAAATTCAGTGACTTTCTACATAATATTGAGGATTCATTATCTGCATTTTTAAACTTTTCTTCTTTTTAACCTACTTTTCACCTATTTTTTAAGTCAACGAAGCCTGGGAACCTTTGTATTGGAAAGCGATGGAGAATAATCCCGAGATTGATGCTGTTTTAAGGAAGAGAGCGTTAGTTTGTATAAATCTATATGTGATCTGTGACAAATCACAGGGTACATATTCAGATAATTTGATAATGTTGCCTTAGAACTGCAGTAAGGGAAGTAAGCTCATATCTCAACACTCTTAGTTTTCTGTAAAAATAGACTGTGCTGGGCTTAAATGGAGTCCAGTGTCCAGAAAAGTTTATTGATACCAGAAGTTCTTTAGGTTGTTGTCTGTTGTGTTCTTGGGCGGGTCACTTAAACTTTTTACTGTTCAGATTTTTATTCTGCATGCTGTTCCTTGTAATTCTTCCTTCTTGGAAGTGTAATGTGTCATAATTTGTGTCTGAACAATGTTTTAAGAAGTGAGAGCTGCCATTATTGATGAAGTGAAAAGTTTAATAATAATAAAAAATGCAATCTGTTTATGTAATAAAAGAATTCTAGGAGATTTTGGTCACGTAAAGCTGTATTATCCTATAGCTTAGATTCCATGTGGCCGTTAATCAGAACTCTACAGTTGTATGAGGCGTGTGAAAGGGTGATAGTCACCAAATTTTTTATTTCTTAATCACCCCTAAAAAGATTCAACTTGAGTACTTCAAATAAAAGACAACAGTAAAGGTGACAAATAAGAAATNTTTTGATCTGTGTTAATAAACTAGCACTGGCTACACTAATAAAATGCATACAATTGTTACAGTCCTGCCTGTACGAGCACGACTGTACATTAGATATACCCTGGTGTGAACAAATTAGAAAAAGCAAAGGATAACAAAATATACTATGCTGATAATCTCCTAGAAGATTACATTTATATATTAAGTATAGCATGAAACTTCAGTAATGTTTAGAGCAGCCAGTGTGGAC
>VWZD01012964.1:0-31805 GCA_013396695.1 Sakesphorus luctuosus
TTGGGTCCTAAAGAAATTCACTTCAAATTATATTTTCAATTAAATTCTTAGCATAAAACATAGGCATTTAAATGTGGGGCTTCTGTCCCTGAAGCAGAAGCTTGTTTTTAAAGGTTGGAATGGAAGAATTAGTACCATGGCCAGCAATTTCACATGGTGATATAACTTCATCCAGCTGTACTACTTCATTTTGTGGAGTGCAGACATATATGTGTGTTTATGTGCATCTATGTATATGTATATAATATCTCCATAAAGATTATACAAAACTGCAATTAATTGAAGCATCCTAGAGGTCCATTATATTAACTTCAGGCATATTAAAGCATCTTGAAATAGCACAGCAGTGACTGTCATCTAGCCAGACTACCTAATGTGGAGAATTTCCCTTGTTAGGTATCTTATTAAAGTTCTCAGCAGGGTCCCTGATTCATCTCAACATCAAATAAATTGCACCAGCCCTTATTTAAGAAAGAGATAACTATAGTTAACTAGATTGTGCCAAATTCCAGAAACGTGCTTTCACAGTTGCCAAAGATTTTTTTTTCTTTTCCTACTGTGTGTAATTCCAAGGGGCCTATCACTATGGACCCTATTCATAGGAAATATTATTCTGGGTTTCTGCATTGCCACACCAATGACACCAGCTTACTTTCACAAGGATATTTAACCGAAAGAAGTTGTTTCTTGGTTTTGGGGAACCTGTACAATTTTTAGTTATTTGAAAGTAGCTGCTACAGCAAGTAAAACAATGAAAGATCATGGCAGACTCCCCCATTCCCCTACTTTTTTTGAAGATTCTCTTGAAGGAGCAGGAAATGCTGCTACTATATCAGTATTAATGTAATTCTAGGCATCAGTTACCAACTTTTATTAAAAACTGTCTCAGCAAGAGACAGAGTCTTTCCATAGCGTAGAATCAGATAACACAGACAGGAAATAAATAGCTGATTTGCAAAGTAAATCTGCCCTACATGCAGCAAGGAAGTCATCTCTTGATAGATACTGCAAATGAAATAGAGTTCAAATGCTTCAATCATTAGAAAAAGTGAAACCTGTATTTAGTTCGCTGCTCTGCCAGAAGGGGCTGATGAGAGAGCAAGTGACTAAGAATCAAAGCTATATAAGAACAAAGCTGCTGTGAAAACTGCTTTCCAAGACCCCACTCTCAAAGGCCAAAGTTAGATACCTGTAATCTCTACATAATATACAGAGATAGTCAAGTACCTCAGAAGGGCATTTAAAGTTGTTTCAGGTAGAGTGGGGAGGTACTAATCCAAAAGCCAATGCTACCATGTCTATAATCCCTCTCACATTTGAGGTTTGAGCAGCTCATTAAAGGCTGCAAACATGCCTCTATGTCTGATCAACATCTGGAGATAGAAATAGTGATGGTAGATGACTACAAACTGTTTTTGAAAAGAGCTAAATAAGGCTTGTTTACCTTCCCTGATGGTGACTATTAACTTTTCATAACTCTTCATGCAAGAACTTTATGGATGAACAATTCAGGGAGATCTATACACCTCTTCTTTGTTGATAGCCATTTTTCTACGAACCGTCCTATGAATACAAAATAGTTCTAGGGGCAGACATTATTTTTCTCCCTGCTATAGAGTTAAAGTTAGGATACCTTTTGGCCTCCCCATTCCCAGTGCCAGAAATCTCACATTAAGGGATGCACCAAAGACCAGCTTCAGCCAGAAAAATGTAAAGACACCCACTATACTGAGACTGGCACTTGACAGATACCTAGAGAGAGAAATCAATTTGAAATTTGAGGAATAAAGATTGTATTCTCTCTTTCTTTAGGATCTGCAAATACATTGGCAGTGAGTGAAAAAAATATGTGCAAAAGACTGGTGGAGGCACCACAACCTTTTAAAAACAGAATAATCACAACCACATTTTCTGGGAGGTCCAGTGTTACCTGACTGCATACAGAAATTGAAATGCTATGGACAGTAAGCTGCTGCTTTGTCTAGATCCTAGGAGCTGCAGGAGCTCAGAGCACATATAAACAGACTTGAAAAATAACATCTGTCTCACTCAAATGCCCCAGTTTCCAGGCTGCCAGTACCTTCAAGCAAAGGAGAACTGGTGGAACAATACAAGAAGATCTAGTAAATTGTCTTAGAAATGTCAACCACTTCTTCCTGAAAAACATTACTTTCAGTCCTCACCATCACATACTTCTGAGAAGTTACTTGTCCGTACTTTCCAATGGAAGTACCCTACTCTAGGGTTTCTTGAACATTTTTGACAGTATAATTTTATGATTTCATCACCACATGCAAGATTATAGTCAATGCTGGAACATAAACATACGCAAATACATGCACACAAACATCAAGGGGGATCCAGTCCTCATTTATAGTGAATGGTTTTCCTGATCAGCTAAACATACATCTGATACAAACCGAAGAAAAATAAATGCTAAAGTATGTTACATGTCTTGCATTCATGTGGTATAGTACAGGACTGAACAGTGGATTTCAAGGTTAATTAGGAAATTAATTTTTAATAATTCACCTCATTATAACAGTGGAGAATTTCTCCCATCTAAAGGATTTGACAAGATTGCTGAAGTTGGGGTGATGAAATGCTTGAAAAACACAGTAGAAATTTCCAGTTTTGCTCATATAAACTTTTACCATCTTGACACTACTTTACACTCAACCTTGACTTTTAGATCAGCATATAAATCATAGCATATAATAACCAAACATTGACAGGAGTTAGTAGAATAGATTAGTTTCTTCAGAGTTGGTTAGCACAGGTTATCCTCTGAGACAAAAGCCCTTATAAGTTTGTGTGACCTGCAATTNTTGGTTAGTTTTGATTGGTTGTGTGTTTTTGTTTGGTTGTGTTTTTTTTTTTTCACAAAGGGCTGTTTCTATAAGTTACCATAAACCAGAGACGTCATTACGAGGTTCGGACAGCTCCTGAAGGCTTTACTTGAGAGTATAGTGGGAGGCAGATTGCTGAGACTAGAAATTTCTTTTAAGTTAAATTTCTTTTGTAACAGAGCAGTTTAGGTTGCAGTAAGAGAGAATCAGAGAATGATTGCAAAGTCTTAGGAAGAACTATTTTAAAGTAATAGCGGGAACCAGTACCTGGACTGTACTGCCTCCATCCCCAGATCATTGGTTCTGTCATGAACTTCTAATAAAATCTACTTGGTAAAGTTAGGATTTAACTTTCAAAAGGACTTTAAAAGTGCATGTACTAGATGTTGACATAGTTTTCCATGTTGAGTTTGATTTGATGCTCAGATCTTGGAAAGAATTTAAGACATTTAAACTATGTACTCCAGTATAAATGAGTACATCTCCTCAACTGTCATCCACAGCCTGCACAGCCTGGGATGTTCAGTTCAGCAGATAGTAGACTGGATAAAAAAACAAACTAGTTGAATGAAGAGATTTGGGGTATGGGAGTAGGAAATAACAGAGTAATATCCTAAAAAATCATATGGAAAATTGTAGCATAGTAATGATGCAAGCAGAAGGTTTTCTAGAAGATGGATCTTAGTTTCAAAGTAGAGAAACTTAAGTAATTACATAAAAACAAAACCAGATCAGATAATCTGGCTCTCACTTGGCTTAGCATCTTGAGAAAGAAAGGTGGAAACATACTGGAAGTAAAATCAACATATTTCAGGGGAAAAAATGGTTAAATTCAGCACAACCAATCCGCTAACTTGGACTTAGTGAGTTCACAGCAATTTTTACCATCTATATAGAAAATTTGCAGTTAAATATAAACAGAATTTTTAGAATAAATTGACCTCTGGGCTTCTGTTTTTGCTATTATTTACTCAAGACATGTGGTACCAGTCACAATAGACAGTAAGAAATCAAATTACTGAGCTGATCTTGGAGACAAGTGATACTTAACAGTGATACTTCATGTTTGCACAACTAGCTGTCTTCTGGCTCATTCAAAACCAAGTATGAAAGTTACTCAAAGAAGCAACAATTGTCCATTGTTGTTTAAGAAAGGCAATATTAAATAGTCTGAGCACAAAGAGCTGTTCAGATATAGTCTGTGCTACAGAGTAGACACCCATCTCATTTTCATTGTTTTTTCTGCTCAGTATTCCCTCAGCTGTGGATGGATGTTTTCAGACATCAAATAGTCAGAAGCAGCACTGCAAATGAATGCCATTGGTTCCATTTAATAAAGCAATAAAACCCCCATTGCACTTCTATAGAAGAAGAATATGGACAATGCAGATGACTTTTGAATTTCTGTATGTATTCATATTTGTTTCTCCTATCTTGCTCCATTCTGAGAACCTAGGTATTGTATTTCTTAAACTAGATCCTGAAAAACCAGAACTCCCACAGCTGCCAATTTTAAAAATACAAAGAAAAGCTTTTGCATAAAGAGCATAGACACAGTCTTTTTGTAAGCCAAAGGTTATACAGTACCACAGGAATATAACATTCATACACAAAATAAAGGTTACATATTTCTGTCAGGAGTTCAAGGCATCTGGCATGTTGATTAGACAATAGGTGCACTGCTTATTATCTGCTGCTAGAAGGAAGGTGCTTCTTGTTCAGAACTGGTTAGATATGTCAATTTTCATTAAATAAGAAACATAAAGCACACATGGGAGCCTATGCATAGAAGAGATAGAAAATATTACTTCTTTTTGGAAGAAAAGGTAGATACAGTCCCATAGTCACACATAGCAATAATTGTTGGAAGGCATGAGAAAAAATTATTGATGGATTCAACTGTGCAACTTACCCAAGTGTTATCATCTGTTGAGAAATTCAGAAAGTTTCAGACTAAGGAAAATAAACATAATTTTTGTGAATCTGCAATTTCTGTCAATGCAGGCAGCATACAGATAAATATTAACTTCTCCGACTGTCTTTAATGCATACCATATGCATGCCACTGCTGGGCTTGTTAACAGAGTTGGGCTGAGGGTATGGGGGAAGCAGGGAAAAGGTAGAGATGAGCAATTCTGGTGAGCATTTGCTGTTTGTACTCTAGCTACAAAAAGTGAACGTGTTTGCAGGAGGGAAGAAAACTCAGCATTACTGAAAACAAATGGACTCACATAAAGCAAACTGGAGGTGGTGAAAGAAGGGAAATTCTTTACTGAAAACAAATGCATTCTCACTGTAGAAAAGAAAACAAAATCAAAAAACAACTCACAGCAACAAACAAACAAACAAAATCAACTTGGTTTCTCAAGACTGCTTAACACCTATCTGGAATCTTTTCTTGCTGATTGCAAGAGAAAGGACAGTAGGAGGGGTTGCATTGAATTTCTCACAAATAAAGGGTTGTGGGGGTGGAGTAGAGGGGGCTGAAGACTCTGCAACATCAGGAGACACATTTGTTCAGTCTTCACTGGCATTTCCATGATGAAGAACTTGTTTCTATAAAAAAGGTTAAAAACTGTTCTGTGACTTGTATTAATTTAATTTCTTTGGCATGAAAAGATAGACTTATACTTCTTTCTGCTTGATGCCCAAATCAGAGCAATTTTATTTTATTTCTGTTTGCTGTTTTAGTTTGCTAACATTATTAGGTTTTCTTTTGCTTTCACAGACATTTTCTATCATTAAGGCTGATTTATTTCCTCTGTTACACATCCTCATTTACATCTTTGTCCCACTGGTCCTTGTCATCTTCTCCACTGTAAATGTTTAAATTTGGATTAAAATTTTTACATATCCTGATCAGGTCTTGTTTAGTTCTGGGTTTTTTCTACAGGAGGGGGGAAAATGTATAAATATAAAAAGTTAAACTTTCCTAAGTTCAACAGCTGTTCATGAATGGGGTATTTTTCTTGTTTGAGATATAAGTTTTCAATTTCCTATTACAGAAACTGTATTTTGTTACCTGAAACATATAATTCAATTAACAATACATGGTTTTGCATATTTTTCCCACCTGAGATCACTAGTTAAAAATATATCCAAAACTAAGGAACAAAAAGTCTGCATCATTATCTATGAATTACACTTTTGCTACAGTTATGGTCAATGACTACATAATGTTTTGATGATGATTATCTAACCTGTTTTTGAAGACCTCCAGTAGTAGACATTCTGCAGTACCCCTAAGGACAACAATTCAATGTCTTTATTGCAACAAAATTTCTGGTTCTTCTTCTCCCTTATCTCCTTTTAATCTACAACAATTTCTTGCTGCAATTTAAGCTCATTATTTCCCGTTCTATCTCAGAGAGAAAAAAAATCAGATTTACTTGCTAAGAAGATTTTATACTACAGAAAACTGTCCCTTTGCTCTTATGAGCAATCCCAATTGTCATACTGGTGACAGTCATAAGATCTATGGGTTTTCTGCTTTGAAACTTGTATAATACTATTGGCATATGTTCTCTATATCATCATTAACCTAGACCTGTTCATGAAAAACAACATCTGATGAAATGCACAGTGACAACATAGAATTCATCTTCTAATATTAGTTGAAATTTTATTTTGTTTTGGATCTCTTTAACATACAGTTTCCTATTGTTTGCAAATTTTTTTCAAGTTTTTATTATTTTTTTCCTGTGGTGCCAACTTTACCTCATGCAGAATAGTAACATGAGAGAGAAACAAAAACTGATTCACTGAGAAGTTCTGTAATGTGGCAACTGCCTCTAACTTTCCATTTAAGTACACATAGACTAATTTCATGGTGCACTGTTTAAGGCCTTCCTTCTTGCAGCCTATGTTTATTTTAGCATTTTTCATGCTGTTTGCAACTCCTATTTATTGCCAGTATTTTACTTGTATGGTTTTGTGCAGTCCTCATGACAAAGAATTACTCTTGAGAGGTATTCAAAAACTTTCCAATTTTTCTGAATGTGACAGGCTAGGATGGTGGAAATGTTTTAAGTCATGGAATGAAAAACATCATGGGAATATGACTAAGGAGTAGTCATTACCACCTGGAAAGCTGTCATAAAAAAAAAAATAAAAAATCGTGTTGGAAGTCAACATAGAGTCTTGCAAAATTGCTGGAATATAAGTCCCTGAACAAGAATTGGGTTCTGGAGGTTTGCAACAGTGATCTTTCTTTAGGAAAAAATCTTTTCTTAAAGAAAGAGACCTTCCCAGTCACACTTGACATCTAAAACCAGTTGACAGAATGAGGTCAATGTGGGCTTCAAAATCCCTCTGTACAACTTCAATTTCTTAATGTGGTGAAATCTATTGCAAGAAGCACCTAATATTCCAAATTATGCTGAGAGCAACATTTGTGATAACAAAGCAACTCTAATTAATGTGAGATCATTCTTACATCAGTATAATCTTTTATTTAGGGCATAAAGTAAAAATCACTACTTGTTCTCCCAAGCTAGTTTCAAGGTTGGACAGATTCTGTGCTCTATTACTGTCCAAAAGGTTCATAAACATCTTCACTAAAGTATTTAACCATAGAAACTGGCCATGTACACGTCTTAGAACCATCCTAATATTTTCAATTTTATCTGTGTTGAATCATACTTTACTCTTTTAATCCAGTTCATAATTTAATCTTATCAAGCAAATATTTTAACTCCATTTCACTTTGCCTTTTTCTAGTTCTTTTGCTGTTCTACCAGTTCAACTCTTAAGGTTTCCCTTAGCCATAGTATTTTATTTTCCCTATCAGTTTTCATAGGGACATCTAGTTTACCAAAGTACTCTGAAGTCAAAACATCTCTCAGGGAGGTCTTTCAAGATAAGGTCCTACTGAAGTTCAATATTAAAACATAAATGAGAATATTGAATGGCCCCACTCTATCTGAATACTAAAGCATTTTATTCTTTAATCTGCAATATTTACCCTCCTTTCTTCTTAATCCATTCATAATTTTTTGGAAGAACATAATTAAACTAAACCTAGAAGTGTTAAAACTGCCTTGGATTTTAGTTATATTTTTTTCCTTTTGTCTCCTTTCATTTCTAGCTGTCTCATTAGCATAATGGCTCTACTGGCAGCCATTATGAGGATGAGATTATTTAGTGATGAACACCATTGCAAAGTATTAAAAATAGGGTGTAAGCTCATTAGGAACTCAATGACTGTAATGGGAGTCAAGAATGCTCAGCGCAAGTTAAAAAATACACAGAATCTGGCCTATCTGGTTTTTTGTTTATTTATTTTTTACTTTTTCCAGAGGACCTTGCAGTTTACAATCTAAACCAGCAAACCTACATCAGTTTGGCAGGAGAAGGTACATCATAAACTGAAGTGATTGCATTCTCCCATCTCTATAATATTAGGGTGATTCATGATTTTTAAAATATTTACTTTCACAGGCTGTGCTCAGCACTTAAAATAATCTTTCACTAAGATTCTCAAGTTGCATGCATCCTATAACTTCTTGGCTTTACAGTAATTTCTGGCTGAAATCATAAAATGTACATAAATTATAAAGCATTTAACCTATGTTTATATATATGTGTGTGTGTGTGTGTGTGTGTGTGTGTGTAAATATACAGCTAAAACTAAAAACAGACATTTTTTATCTTTAATACTCTTGATTTATTCACCATTCTCATTGATTACTATTTTCTGTTTATGAGATTACTATAATTCTGATGTTTTCTTGCCTGTGCTTTTATTTTTTTATTATACGGCAACCAAGAAAAGAGCCACCTACATAGTCACACTCAATTCCTGAGGGATATCACACTATGGGAAATAAAACACCTCAGTGAATGATCCTCCTATTTTCACACTATTTCATGCAATCGTTGGAATTCATAGAGTGGCAGGATAGATATATATACCATCTAATGCAATTAGGAATAAGTCATCAGGAGTCTCTAAACTCCTGATTGCCAAAGGTCAGTAGGGCATTTAAAGGAAGGATATTTAATAGATTCCTTTTATTTATATGTTTTGTTCAAGCATATGCTACTTGCTACTATTAGGTCAGATGACCGCTTGGGCCGATAAAACATGGCTGTTTCTATGAAGAGAAGAGACTGTATACTTTAATAATATTAAAGCAAGAAACTAGGTGTCATGAATGCCACCAACATCAAACTTTGCTGCAGGTGATGTTATGCTAGAGTGAGAGTATGAATAGGATATGCTATTTGACCAAAAGTGTTACAAGAGGACTGGAAATGAACATAAGATTTCTCAAAAAAAAACCCCAAACCAAACCAAACCAACCAACTAACAAACAACTGAAAAACGCAAAACAAACAAAAACTCTCAGATTTTGGAAGACCATTTTCACAGTGCACTTTCTTCTCCCCTCCCAGAACAAATGGCTTCATGAAGGATGAGCGTGGCAGCCCAACAACTTTGGTCCTTCACATATTCACAAAGAAGAGCTGGTTTGAGAATTATGTTATTAGCTTCCCTGAGATGCTCTGTTAATGCAGAAGAATAGTCTGGAGCTGAGACTTTTGAATTCTCTCTTACCTTCACCAAAACCCAGTTTTCATGAGTTGCAACAGGCAACGGTTAGTGAGAAGAGACAACCCTTAAATGCTTTCATTGTTTCACCTGGTGATCTGTTCTACAACCTTTTCAGTAAGAATGACAACATTTCTTGCTTTGGAGTGTTTTATACACATGGCACATACCCTTCACTGACAACTGTAACTAATAGAGATGGCAATTTGCGCAGCCATCTGAGTTCTGCTTTGGGAGCTTCTGAATCTTCTGGGGACAAGGTTCAGGACTAGCAAATGCCTGGATTTCAAGTCTGAGAAACTTAAGGATATCTGTGGCTGCCATGTAAGGATAAGGAGAGCTCTGTCATCTTCTAAGAGCTCAGTCAGCTGTCCTTGACCTAAAGGTGCCTGAAGCCCTTTACGAAGCTGTCCCTTGACTTCAGATATTCAAACACTGGTTTAGGTGGTATTAGAGAGAAGGTTATAAAAAAGATAAGCCTAAAGAGCAGCTCACAGAAGCAACAGTGTACACAGAAGTTCACACAGCAGAGTATAAAGAAGAGACCCTAATCTCAGTCAAGACCAGCACAAACATTGTAACTTTTGGTTGTAATATGCCCCAGTGCATATATGAATCAGATGGTATCAATAGGGCTGGGAGATGAAGAGACTGAGAGCAGTTCTGCCAAGAAGGAGTGAGAGATTCTGGTGGATGAAAGGTTGGACATGAGCCAGCAATGGGCTCTTGCAGCCCAGAAAGCTACGTGTGCCCTGGGCTACATCAAAAGGAATGTGGCGAGCATTTTGAGAGAGAGCCTTCTGCCCCTCTAGTCTGCTCTGGTGAGATGTCACCTAGAGTGCTGGATCCAGCTCTGGGGTCCTCAGCACAGGAAAAACATGAACCTCTTGGACAGATGCAGAGGAGGGACATAAAAATTTCCTATGAAGAAAGGCTGAGAGAGTTGTGGTTTTTCAGCCCAGAGAAAGTCCAGAGACCTTATAGTAGCCTTCAGCCTTCCAGCACCTGAAGGTGACCTACAACAAATATACAGATAAACTTTTGAGCAGGCACAATAGGACAAAAGGTAATGGTTTTAAAGTAAAAGAAGGGATATTTATATTAGATGCAAGAAAGAAATTTTCTAAACTGAGGATGGTGAAACACAAGAATAGGTTGCCCAGAGAGGTGGCAGTTGTCCTATCCCTGGAAACACTCAAGGTCACATTGGACAGGGCTCTGAGCAACCTGATCTAGTTGAAGATATCCCTGCTCACTGCATGGAGCTTGAACTAGATGACCTTTAAAGTCCTTTCTAACACAAACTATTCTATTATTCTATGATACTTGGAAGAAATTAAGTGAAAGCAGCATTCCTTGCTGACACAGATCTGATATTAAATGTATAATGGCCAACTTAGTAAAATGCCCACAAAGTAGGTTACAAAAAGAAAAGGAGAGTGAGAGTAGTTTTTTTATAGAAGTGGGGTATATTCATAGAAGTGTCAGTATATTTAAATGGAGTCTTGGGCAAGATAGCATTTTGTGTCTATGTGCTGAGTACAGGGATCAAACAGGAAAAATGAGTATAATTATAAAAATCATACTGTGGTTTGATCAGAACTAGAGTGGAAAAGAAAAAAAAAAGGATAAACTGTCCAAAATCAGTGTAGAAATAAAGTTTTACTTTTAAAAAAATGAAGAGGATTGCACACATATGGGCATTCCCTGTTTTTTCTTGTTTCAGCATTTGTTGAACAACCTGTATCCTCTCAGGTTTTTCTGATGTTTATAAAGAATTGAGAAATATCTCCAGAAAGCATGTGGTTGAAAATAAAGCAGAATAAAACAAGATTGATTTCATTATAGCTATTCAATAAAAATTAATGAAAAGATGTGGGCTGAAACAAGCCTATTGGTGAATGATCAGGTGAAACAAAAAAAATGGTAATGGGTGATCTTTACAAGCATGGTCTTTGCCACCATATTTTTAGAAGAAATATACCTCAGTATGTATTTGAAAAAAACAGTAGGTTTCAAAAAGATGAAAGCAGTAATTAGGAACAGTACCTTTTGAAAAAGAAAGTGTTAACTCACACTGTAGAAAACAACCACGGATAAAACCGATCACAAAACAATAGTTTGTGTCTTTAAGGTGAGGAACAAGTGAGAGCAGTGGAACAGTAAAAATGTTCAAACAAATGTAAATTTCAGCATAGAGAATTGCTAGAATAGACCCCAGGCAGGGAAAGAAAAAAAAAATAAAAAAAGCTTTAGTTTAGTTTTGAAAAATGTCACTATTAAGTAAAAAGAACACACTGTTTCAATACAGATAAAAGATGGGAAATTACATGCCATTACTGCTACAGAATCTTGAAACTAAGAAGATTGGTATGTAAGCTGTCTCTGTCTCTAGGACCCAGTCCCACAGAAAATATGTACCCATTAATAGAGATATAAAACAGAAAAACAGAAGACTGAAAAAATAATAGTTAGTAAAGGACACAAAGTCAGGAAAGCTTTTATAAACACAGCAGACAAACAAGGAAAGCAGAGATTCTCCTACCAGGCAGCAAGCAAACCAAAGATGACTCAAAGAAATTCTATGTCCACTTTTCTAACTCAAAAAAAATGACATAATTGACTGTCATTGTTTTCTTATGGCAGACAACTACTTTGTATTGTTCCATGCAAGGTAAGCCTAAGCTGGAACACTGTGTCCAGCTTTAGATACCACACTAAGAAAGATGCCAACAAATTGGAACAAATCGAAAGAACAACCGAAACACAAGGTTTTGAAAGCATAACCCAGAAGAAAGGATTTAAAAGTGAATTGGATTTCTTAGAGAAGAATTTAAGGAAATGTAATAGATATCTCAAAGTACTTATTAAATTATTGTAAAAATATTTGGAACATTAATATTTTCAGTAATCTGCCTAATTTTCAATAAAGGAGATTTAATTTAGAAAATTGTATGCAGTATCTATTTATAAGGATAGTAAGGCAAAGGAATAGCTACTGGGGATATGAGACCTGATCAATGATTAGGTCTGTTCATAAAATGATCTAATGGTTTAAAAAAATTAGATCAGTATTCCTCAGCAGTGTTGTAACCATGCCTGGTTCATCAATGTTCTTACTCACTCTGCCCTCCTCTTATTTTCACGCAATAGTGTTTGTCAGTTAAAAGTCAATCCTTTTTCTGATTTGTGAATAATCTTGGATGGGCTGTGTCAAGACCAATTTTAGTGGACTAATTCTGTAATTTGTTACTAAAATGTTTTATAATTATTTTGCAGCTGAATCAGTAACATGATTCAGAAGATGAGTCTCTGACATCAACTAGTAAAACACCGTGCACTCCTGCGTTTGTTTATGTGACAATCCTTACAATGATAAATATAGCCACTTTGACTTTAAAAAAGAAAAAAGACAATAAAACAGCATCCACATTGTGTTTTAACCTCACTTTTCAACGAGATCTCAAAATTAACCACTGCTCATTCAAGCTTCCAAATTCTGAAATGTAAAACAACAAGTTTAATTTGATTTCAAATTATGTTATAGAATATTGTATTACTGAAAAAGAAGTGGATAATTAATATATCTCAGTTATGTAACCTGTCTAATTTTCAGCAAGGGAGATTCACTTTACAAAATTGTACTAGGTATCTATTTGTAAGAATTGTAAGCCAGACAATCAGTTAGTGCAATTATGAAACCTGATTAATGATCACATCTGTTAAAATATGTTAGGAATATTTAATATCATCATAATTTAATCACAATTACATTTAGTATAGTATGCATTATCATAAAAATCAAAGGTTAATTAGTAAATTAAGTTCTGTACAGTAGAAATTGTATGTAAAATTCCCATGAATTTTTGTAATTCAATCATTAATTTCACAAAGTAATTTGTAAAATGAAGATATGTATCTCAAAAATCAGATGTTTCATTTTTGAGTAGCAAAATGACATTTTGCATTTAGAGGCAACCTAGCATTGAGGGCAACAGATGAAACCATCACTTGCCTTTCTGGCAATGATAATGCCTCAAAAACTCTTTCTAAACTGCTTCTGAAAGCCCAAGTCCAGGATCTCTGCTTTCACCTTAGTGGTACCTGATAAAGAGACTATTCGTCAGTTCTCCTGTGTCCTTCATTCTTCATTATTGTAACACATTATCAACAACATTGTTGGCAAGCAAATTCTCTTGCTGATGCTCTGTTCAGCCTATTCTTTCCTACAGCAACAGTTTCTTTTGCTCTCTTCCCATCAGCTACTACATCTGATCATACTGCTGTGAGTTTTGCTCAACAAACTCTCTCCCAACTCTTAATCCTTCAAGCAAGTTTGAAGAATCCTTGCCCTCCCTACACCTTCCAAAGAATGCTTTTATTTGTCCTAACCTGTGGAATTTTCTGTCACCATCTTTTAATATAGTGCAGTACAGAATGGAAGTAATTTAAGAGCTGGAAAGAAAGCTAACAAGTATAATAGTATAAAACTTTTGGAGGCAAAGCCAGAGGAATTCCAGAGACTGGGTTCCACCAGCTTCCACTTCCAAACCATATACAGTTACAAACAGCATCAAACAAAATTTATTCTTCTATTGAATCTAAAAGATTTAATTGATGAAAAGGTAATTCCTGATATACACAAAAGAAAACTTTTCAGCCATGCCACAGTGTTGTTTCCAGGCCAAAGACTAAACCTGAAAAATGTACTGCTGTCGCTTCACTTGAAGATGGAGGCAGGGGGTAGTTCAAACATCATAGGTGTTGGGTTTTTTTTTTTGCTCCTTAAGCAAACTTAATATGAGGCTCATGCTGTGTTCAGAATGACAATACTTATTGAAAATATGCAAAATACAAGGCCTAATCACCTCTAAACCAGTTTGAGCTTGGAGTCTCCTTTAACATGAGCTCTGACAATCATCAGTAGCAGATTTACAAAATATTTAAAGAGATTCTGTTCTGTCCTACAAATTTGAGTCTATTCTGGGTCTACCAAGGTCAGCTGGGTCACTTTTATAACACCGTTTTCAACAAAAAACAGCATAGTGCCTCCAGCTCTGCTGGCCAGCTAGACTGAGTAGCCTTGCACCACAGTAGTAATGGACTGTGCCTACTCCTGTAGTTGCCCAGAACACCGAGAAGATTGATATGGCTTTGAGAAATCCCAGAAATGTTACAGAAAAGTTTGTTAACCCAAATGCATATGTCTATAATTGCAATGTCTACAACTGACCATTAATTCTGTAAGGAGCTGAGGAGGAAGACTCCATTTACTTAACAGATCACTTATTAATTTCATGTTTTAATCACAAGGTGAGATGACTTGTAATTCTCTTTCTGCACTGTCTAGAAAGGAAGGTGAACTTGTTTCATTCATATTTAACTATCTATGCTGCAGAACTTGAAAGCAATGCCAGATGAAGCCTATTCTGCTTGTTTTGAGAAAACCTTACCAACAGAGTTCAGACTCTATTTGAGAGGACCTTCCACCAAGTGTGAACCATTTTCTATCATTTTTTCAGAACAGGGTTTAAAACTATATATACCATTAGCAGTGACAAAGTAATTTGGTTTATAATCCAGTCTTTCTAGATAGATGGAATTGTGCATTAGCAAGATGGTGTGCTACCTCTTAAAAGAACTTTGCAAATATAGGTTAATTTTTATTGTGACCCTTCTGGAATAATTAAAAGATATTCCATTGAAACAGGGGTTTTCCCATTTTTTTCTCTCTCCCTTATTTTTCTCCTCAAAATCAAAGAAAGCTACTTTCTGCATTTAACCAAAAGAATTCATGTATATTTTTCAGAACGAAAATAGTTGGTTTAAGATGACTTCCATCTCAAAAATGATCTTAATAAAAAAATTAAAAAACAACATATTATTTCAAAATTACATCAGACACTTTTCTTTAACAGAAATGCTTAAGGATACTTCTCCCAATTTCCCTCCCCACAATAAAGCATGGAGTTTTTTTATCGAAGAACTTTGAAAAGCATGCTTTGTCAAGTTTGCTTTTCCCTGATATGGGTATCCCTTCGTGCTTTCCACCCCTCCATCACACACACACACACACACACACACACACACACACACGCACAAAACCATCCTCCATTAGCAGACCTATTCTCATAGACTGTCTCTTAAGAGCAAACCAATTCCTCTTCTTCCACAGCCACTCTTTGGTCTGATTTTTTTCTCTTAATTAATTCAGACTAAGGCCTGTCATACCATACACTCCTGCTCAGAGATTTCCTGGCAGCTAAACAGAGAATTGTTTATTCCCTGTGTGTGAAAGCAAATAAAGCAAATAACAAGGAGACAAAGTAATAAACCAGATAGTCTACACCCACTTAGCAATATCATGCTATAAACCAAAGAGCAAATCAAAACAAGCTGGCATCTGGTAGTTTGGAGGTTGCAGAGCTTGCTGACAGGCACAGGGACTCCACAAAATCAAACTTTAAAAATGCAGAATCTGTGGGTTAGTGTCTGTGTTTTGTAATGTTTACAAGCACTTGGTTAGTGGCACAGTATCATGCATATAGCATTGGTAATATTATCTACTTCCTCTTTTGTATTGTTTCCAGTGGGGATGCCTGAATGTATGCTTTCATGCTGTTAGGTTAAAATGCCATGCTGTTTTTCATAGCAACTCACTAAAAGCACTACCAACATAGAGTGAGTCAAATTTTGCTCAGTATGTAGTACTGAGTGAAGAATGACTGAAAAGCTAGATAAAACTGCTAGACTTACTTTTAATATACTTGGTGCAAAAGCAGTATAAAACTATTTTCCCGTGCAGGGAAGTATAAAACTACCTCCCAAAACCTCATCTAATTTCTAATAGAGGCAGTCTTACCCTTTCTTAAAAGAACACGTTTCTTTTTTGTGTCTTTTCTCTCTGTTTTTCTTCAGATGTAACAATTTAATTATCCAACATGTTACAGTCTCTGTAGTGTTTCCAAGAAGACACAAAAATCATGTATTTTTTTTCTTCTAGAAAATCTTGGTTTGGGGAAATGAAAACTTGCAATTAAAGGCTGAAGCAGAAGATGTGTTTGAGATGTTTCCTGCAGGGAGGATTGAGCATGGAGCACTCATGGGTGAGGGCATGCTGGTGGTGCCATGTCACAGGGAAAAGCTATGGGCTAAAATCAACACAGTTGTGAATGTCATCTCAAGCAATTCATTAAGTTACCTATAGATCTAACTTTCTCTTATATCTGATTTCAATTAGCCTGCCAGTATTTCTTTTCACTTGTGTCGCTTGCTATCTTTAATTTTTATCTTGAAACATCCATTTTCACTTTTTCTGATTTTTTTTCAATTCCCTCCCTCACTGAGACTTCATTAAATAGCTTTAAGATTTGGTGGGGATTTTTTTTGAAATGGCACAGTTATTCCTCTGAGAAAGGAATGAACATCTGTGCATCATTATACTCAGGGGCTTTTTATATATAATAAAAATGTATACACAGCATTTGCTGAACTTGAATCAAGGTGTCAGTAGAGTCTGGGGGGAAAAGATCACTACAGGTTTAAGAAAGCCCCGGATATCAGAAAAACAAACAACCCAGTTCCTGAAAAAAAATCCTATGAAGGCACAGGAAAGGGTTTCTCTCTGGTGACCCCATTCAAATTCCAGTCGAGCTCTCTGTTTGGTTGTCAACTTTACACTCCTTTTATTTTCATGTTTTTTAACTGCCTAGTTTCACCCTCAAAATTTTGACTGGGTCAAAAACCAAGAGAAAATTTTATCTGTCCTCCAGCCTTCACATAAACACATATAGTAAATCACAATTTCTTATACTTCTTTTTTGCACTTTGTCAAATGGCTGGTATTTCACATTTTCCCTGTATTTTTAATAAATGGACTTGTCACTGAGATTACATCAGTGTATTTAAGCTGGTTAGTGATCCACTTGCTTATTTTCATTACTTCCACTTGCTGTACGAGTCCCACTGCTACCGTATTTAACTTGACATGTTTCTGTTTGTGCTAAGCAGGTTGGATGTTATTGCATCCATTTAGGAACAGATGTTACCTAGTACACCCTGCACTCCTCCATGCTGTCTTTTTTCACAGCTCTCTCAAAACCAACTGCAGGGAGTACACTCTCACTTCTGTGTCACCCTTCCCACAGCAACTCCTGGAAAGAGAGAGAAGGAAAGATGAGCTTTTAATGTTGTTATGAAACCATAGGCACCCTGCTGCCACCATATCAGAGAGTGTGTTTTCTCCCAGAGTGTTTAATACACCTCTTTTGACACTACAGAAAATGAATTGTGAAGGATACTGCAGTTAGAAAACTGTTGATTTTTTTGCCTGAGGAAAAGAAAATCGGAAAAGGCTATATAATTCACTGTTCAATATTAACTTAACCACAATACATATTTTAGCAATGTACAGTGTGTTACTTTTAATGCACAGCTAGAGTTCCATGCCTGTCTTTTATTCTAGTCTAGCCTGCAGCTCTCGTTGGCTGTGAAAGCTAAGATTTATAACGATAATACTTTCTATCTGCCAATGAATTTCTAAGCTAACAGTTTTGTGGTGTTTTCCCTACGTTCTTGCATATGTTTGTGCACTTGCAACACCCATTACAGTTTGATAGGAGAATTGTGCACATCATGAACATGAAAATGAGGATATAATTACCCCTCTGTTTTCAGATCACTAAAATCAATCTTCTTGTTTTATTATGAAGTATCAGGCAGGCTGCAGTTGAAGCTATTTTCACAGAAATCCTCAGAAAACCTAGCAGATGTAATGACTACCTATGCTACAAATCAGAATGTTTCTTCCTGTGTCTGAAGCTTTAATTCCATTTATTCACTTCTCATAATATATTACCCCAAACTAAAATTCACAAAGCACCTAAATATGATCCTATTTGTCTGAAACCATCTCAAAGGAAATGCGAAAATAGCACCAGGAGAATTGCTAGGCAGCTTTAGACCACCTGCTAGACTGTCATGCTTTTTATAAGGGACAAGGGCTTGCCTTTTCTTTAAATAACTTTTTAAATTATGCATATAACTTATAGGGCATTCGAGCTTCTAGAAATAATGTGTGCTGGTAACAGGCGTACTTGGGAATATGACTGCATAACCGAGGATAAAACCTATCTGAAAGCATAGCTCAGGTAGGTGGGACCTTGAGCACAGCTGCCAACACCTCAGTGGTTAGATGGTGCTGGTGTCTGCTCAGAGAACAGAAGTGCACAGATAAATGTCATGGGGATGCCCAGCCAAGAGCACTGTGTCTCACTGCTAAAGGAGACACAATCTGATCTGTCCTGCTGTAGTGTTTCAGGTACATACCCGAAAGAAATAAGAAAACAGAACAGTTATTAGCAGCTTCATATCTCTGTACCTGGTTTGGGGCAGGAGAGTGGAAGGTGATGGTAGCACAACTAATGAATTGTGATTGGTGATGGATATAGGGAAAATCACAGACATCAGCCTGGAGCTATATAAGCAGCAAAACCTTTGGCAGCTTATTCTGACTATCTGTTTTTAAACAGCAATAAAAAGAGAAAACAGCTGCCACTCAGAAGTCACTCGGTATCTGGGTGGCAGAATCAGAATCAACTAGGTTAGAAAAGACCTCTGAGATCATCGAGTCCAACCTTTGACCTAACACCACCTGGTCTACCTGACCAAATCATTAAGTGCCACATCCAGTCTCTTTTTAAATACCTCCAGGGATGGTGTCTCTATCTCCTCCCTGGGCAGCCCAATCACTCTCTGTAAAGAACTTTTTCCTAATGTCTAACCTAAACCTTCCCTGGTGCAGCTTAAGACCGTGTCCTCCTGTCCTATTGCTGATTGCTTGGAAGAAGAGACTGACCCCACCTTGCTACAACCTCCTTTCAGGTAGTTGTAGAGAGTGATGAGGTCAGCCCTGAGCCTCCTCTTCTCCAGACTAAATATCCCCAGCTCCCTCAGCTGCTCCTCATAGGACCTGTGCACCAGTCCCTTCACCAGCCTNAGCCTGTACACGTCCCTCTGCAGGGCCCTCCTACCTTCCCAGCAGATTGACATTCTACCCCAACTTGGTGTTATTTGCAAATTTTCTCAACGCAGACTCAAACCTCTTCTCCAGATAATCAATAAAGATATTCAACAGAATTAGGCCCAACACTAACCCCTGGGGAACACTAGTGACTGTCTGCTGACTGGATGCAGTCCCATTCACCAAGACTCTCTGGGCGCTGCCATCCACTCAGTTCTTAACTCAGCAGAGAATGCTCCTGTCCAAGCCACAGGCTGCCAGCTTTTCCACAAGTGTGCTCTGGGAGATGGTGTCAAAAGCTTTGCTGGAGCCCAGACAGACACATCCACAGCCTTCCCCTCATTCACCAGGCAGGTTATCTGGTCATAAAAGGAGATCAGGTGGGTCAGTCAGGACCTTCCTCTCCTAAATCCACACTGGAACCTTGCATCGGTCTGGCACCTTGTATCAGTCTGGGCTTGAAGTGCTCCTACAGGAAGAGGCTGGGGCTGCTAGACAGGACTCGGTGTGGATCCTCTCCTCAAGTTCTCCATGGTGTCTGAGATGCATTAAAGTCTAGAAGAAACCCAGATCTTGTGTTGGCATGACTGTGTCAAGGAACAGACATCTTGCAACTGGGATCTGAGCACAGAAGCCATTCCCCATATTCTATATAATAAATTATATGTCACACCACTTAGTGGTATGCTTCTGTTCTTGTCATTATGGCATCCTAACCTCCCTCAGGACAAGCATTGTGATAAACACTTAGTTCATTCTCAGGCAGCAGCTATTTATCTTGACACTTTATTTCAAACCATCTCACATCAAATTTCCTGAAACCTAGGATTTCTCATGCACTGAGTAATACTTATTTCTGTTGTATTTCAAAACAAAATCCATCATTAAAATCTCACCATTATGGCACAATTTTATTTCTAAATGAGATAAATATCTGATTTCTTCCCTCCCACCTTCTTCAAAACCATCTGCAAATTCTTTACTTTTGAATAGCTGAAAGCATAGAGAAAAGTGTATAAAATGTTTCATTTTTTTCTCTACAAGTGTTCAACTTCAAAGAGAATTTTTAATCATAATTTGCTCTTCATGTAAAATATGGTTTCAGTGAAAATTTTGAGCTTGAAAAATGCTTTTTAAAGAAACTGCTATAAATGTATTTCATAAATAGATGTTCATATAGTCTTTGCAAACACATAACTTTTTTTAAAAATTTAAAGTATGTCATGAAAGACACCTGTAAAAACATGATTAATCCAAGAATCTTCAATACAGACACTCTGTAATGATAAACTACTAGCCGTAAAGAGCAAATGTATCTATTACTGTGCTGTCTGGATATCTTTATCTGGATCAGTCTCCTGAAAACATACAATGGGGAAAAAAACAGACAGTGGATAAGGTTCTCATCTGGCCTTTCCAAGCATGCATCTGCTGTCTTTAAATGACCCTTTTCAAATGAACCAGTGAAAGATCTTGTCTACTAAATGAAGACTCATGAGAAATAATTTATATTTACCCTATTGGGAATATCCTATTTAGAATTGTTTGAAACATTTCATTTTGATAACATTTATCATCAGTGTCTCCCTTTTATAGTAAATTATTTTGTCAATGGACATTTTTATCAACTGGTATCAAATATTTAGTCCCATTGGTCCAAATTTTTAATCCAGTGATTATCTGCTGATTTTTTTATTCATTATGTGCTGGTCTTTTATTGTCTTTTAAGTATGTAGATCTTTTAAGTATAAGGTAATTTTATAGCAAAAGGGAAGTATGTGTAATTATTTCTTCAACCATAAGCTTCCTAAAGCTACATGACAGGTGTTACTAACCCTCTCACAGGGTGAATGTCCTCAGGCATAAGTTTGACTGACATTCTCAGTTCTGGTCTTCCCTTGCCTATGGCTCCTGAAGCATGATACTTGGTAGATGGATCCTGCACATGGCTGACACCCCAGCAGGAAATTACTTTCTCTTCAATACCACAACGGGTATGTTAGCTTGAATTCAGCTCCTCACTGAAGTGACTTGTTTGTGGCTGATGTTGAAACAGGAGTGAGGTAGGTTGTATCATGTAGGTTCAACCAGTTTCTACATGTTTCTACAACGTTAAAGCAAAGCCTGCTGCAATAGGACAAGGGGCAATTGTTTCAAACCAAAAGATAGTCAATGTGCTGGTTTAGAGGTAAACCAGCAGGAGAAATGAGCTCAACACGAGAGAGATTGTAAGTCAGAGCTACAATTTAATAATAATACTATGGTAAATACACTGACACAAAAGGGAAATTGCTTCCAACTCCCAGAACCCAGCTGTGTAACCCAGTGCCCTGGGGTACAAACCCAAAGGGATTTGTTAGCCTTGTGCTGAGCCCCCGTGTGGCTTCCCCAAGTCCAAAGCAAAAGGAAGTGACAAACCCGTTGGTGCAGGTGATGGCTGGTCCAGAGTGGTGGTCTCCTCCTGTCGAGGTCCTGCTGCTCCTCTGGGTCCAACGAAAAGGTTCCCGAGGTCTTCTTACCTACCCCTTTTTGTACCTTCAGGGAGCATCCAGTCCCTCCCCTGGGGCGGGGACTCACACAATGGGTGATTAACTCTGTGAGTCATGGGCTATTTTTGGACTGTTTATGGCCCATTAGCACCTACGCCCCCTCAGGTTGGGAGTGGAGGTGCTAACGACTCCCTGGGAAGCTGCTGCAAGTGGGCCATTGACCTTGGGAATGAATAGATGGGGGTAGAATACACAGCTTTGATCACCCCCACACAGTGACAACTGGTCCCACCTGCTGAACTAGGACAGTCAACTTACACTAGATTTAAGGGCAAGGTTATTTACAATGAGGATGGTAAAACACTGGAACAGGTTGCCCAGAGAGGTGGTAGATGCTCTATCCCTGAAAACACTCAAGGTCAGGTTGGACAGGGCTCTGAGCAAACCGGTCTAATTGAAGATATCCCTGTGCTTATTGCAGAGGGGTTAGACTAGATGGCCTTTGGAGATCCCTTCCAAAACAAATTGTTCCTTAATTGATGATTTCACTGGCTAGGCCTGCCTTCTCCACCTTCACCTCCAGCTCCTGTATCCCGGCTCCCCTGCCTGCGCAAGGAAGTACCCCAGCTGTTTCCTGCCAATAACTCCGGAGAGATGGTATGAAATGGAAATCTCTCAAACTGTGTACTACCTGTACTATTTAATATTGATTTTGCCAGGAAGAACACTCTTGAAAAGTAGATTGACGATTGATACACTTGACAGCTGGATGATCACTTAAAAATGCCTTCCAGCAAAGATAATTTACAGAATTCAATTTTGGACTCAGAACTGCAATTATTCTAAGGACCAGCATACAGAGATGACAATAAGTTGTGATCTCTACTGTAAACTTTAAAAGGTCATATCTGTTCCATGAGAAAATTTGTAAAAATTTTAAAAAATATTGATTATAGAAAAGCTGCTTCATTTTGACTAAAATTTTGTTTGGCATATTGACTTTTTAAACCAGACAATTTTTCTTTGTTTTTTTTCTTTCTACTAAAATTTGACAATCCCTTTTTGTATAAACATGAACTTGTAATAAGGAAGCTTGGAAACAGGATATATAGCATTCCCTTTAAAATTCTGTTTGAAATTCAAGGCCTCTAATTATAGATTTTAATTCATACTCTATTTTGCAAACAATGTTGCAACTATTAAGGATTTTAAATACAAAATGAATTAACAATCTGGTTTTTTCTTCAATATTTTGATAACCTTGTGAGTAAAAAAAAAAGATTTACTATGTATATGAAATATATGGTGTTTTTATATACTTGTTGCCCCAAGCGCATAAAGAGATGTGTTGCAGAAGTCAGAAGGGTGAATAATGTGAGGTTTATTTTTTGTTTTGTAACTAAAAAAGAGAGACCTGCAAACAAATCTAGCTACCTTAAAATTGATGTTAAACATCTTTGCTTTTGTAATCACAGGTCTAATAACAACTTGAACTTTTGATGGTGAGGAGTGGGCTTTTGTTGTTTTCTCTTTTAATGAGGAAAATTGATCCCCATAAAGACACTACGAGTACACTGCCATCAGTATTAATAATGTTAACTTTTTACTTATACAGCATACAGTGTTTAACTTGTACATATTAGTTCAGAAGAAAAAGGGACGCTCAAGTTCTCTGGGCCTTATGTCTGTATTTCCATTACTGCATGCTGAATCATTCCAGAAAATTATGCTATTGTGAAGATAACCTGCAAGCTTGAACATTGCTTTGTATGGAGCACCTGCTGACGGAACTGCACCCTGAAGGCTGGGATACCTCATCAGAATCATCACCAGAAATGTACATGTAGGAGTCTTCCTATAAGAGCAAATATTTAAAGACACAAAAGCATACAAAGCCAGTTTGCAGACTGCAGCTGAATAAATATTAGGGAAAGGAGGAAGAAAAGAAAATATATTACACATACAAAATCTATATTAGAAGAACATTACTAAGGCAAAAAAGTCAGAAATAAAATAAGTTAGAAAATACCAGCATGACTACCACTTGTGCAGTCAAGGTAATTAACAAAGGAGCTGAGAAGTAATATTCTTAGACAGTCAAACTATTATTGCTTATTTCAGATTAAGATGTATAAACAACTGTGAGACATTTTCAAGAAACAGGTTATCTGAAGGAATATATATACTAATTTTCTTTAGACATGTTGATATATATATGTATATGTATATATACATTTACATACATACACACAGATATACAGAGAGAGTTTGGTTTATACAGTTTCAGTATGTAACCACAAGGCAGTTAAATGCCACCCTTATACCTGATCCTGTCAGTTTTCAGAAGTTAAGCAGGGTCAGCCCCGGTTAGTACTTGGATGGGACACCTCCTGGGAATACCGGGGCCTGTAGTTTCTAGTCCTAAGGACTTCACTGTCACCGTCCAAGCTGGCTCAGCCATGGCAGATGAACTTTAGGAGTTAAAGGGTGGGGCCAGTTCCACGCATTCTGTGCCTCACCTAAAAATGAAATCCACTGTGCAGGCTCAAAGGACACACTCACGTGGGTAGAGCCCTTCCTAAAAGTTTTTTTGTGAAGCTGAGCCATGGTGATGATGTAACCACAACCTAAAGTGCACTGAATTTTATACTGCACCTACTAAAGGTTTGTATACTAAGATTGATTTTAGCTATTCATGCAGAAAAATTGTCCAGACCTTTTGGGTTCCAAAACTGAACTCACAGATTTTCACAATGCATACTAATCATTACATTACCTTTAAAAAAGACACCTTCTGTCTCCCGTCATTCATCAATAGCCCACTTGTAATTCAAATTCCTGACTAACAATACCTCAGATTCTTCTGCTAGGTCTATTTGTGACTTAGTCAAACCACATATTCTCTCTAAAAGAAAAGCTGCTGAACACTAACCTAGACCAGATAACTAACCAGTTTTTACAACATTTTATTTCCCAGTCAACCATAAGTTTATTGAAGGAAAGTTCTATAGGAAAAAACTACACACAGTATGATGATTCTTGAATTCTGAAACTGGGCCAGGATCTTGCAATATGAACAGAAGCCTTGCAGCCTAAAAATTTATTTCTTTACCAATTATGTCCTAGCCCAACCAGAGATACAAGAGATATGAATGTATTCCTTTATAACAGACTAATGTTGAGTGGTGTCATGTCAGTTTCCCATGTCCCTTCTTTTCTTGTCTTTCCTCCCTCTTTTATTTTACCTATCAGCTGTGCTTGTACACTTACTCTGTAAAATCTTCAGAACAGAAGTGACTTCTTTGAATGCTACTACTCCTATCTGACACAGAAAGATGTAGCTTTCAAATGTCACCATGATGCAAAATGTAATTTGTTACTAACAGGATAAAAAAATGTTTTCCTCTTCTGTTGATGTGGCAGAAGCAAAACTTTCCCATTTATTTCAATAGTCTTTAAGTTCATGGAAGATTAGATTGAAATTGGGTGATATGATATGCATCTGAACTGTATGGTATATTATTTCATATCTGAAGTATTTGTCACTTCATTTCTGGATGCTGTGTGACTTACTAGCAACTGTGGCCTGCTTTGACCACACATGAAAGATTTCTAAAATAGCATTTAAGTATTCATTACATTTACTGCTTAGTGTCATGGTTAGCTAGTAGTAATTCCTCTTCTAAGATTTCATTTACATTCCTCTAAGAGCTAATACTATTTGTTGTTCCTTACTAAAAGCAATTGGTCCAGAGTTTGGCAATTGCACTTTGTAGTAGCTGAACACCAAATGGCAGTGTGGATTACAAGATACATTTTCTGATTATGAAAGCCTGCTTGAAATTGTAGATATGCACATTTTCAGGAAAAATTTCAGCTTATGATTTGTACTCATATATTGTGACTAAAATGCTTCAACCTATGGAGTCATTTCTGTACATGGCACGCTCAGATTGTTAGCATAGCCAAAAGGAGCCTGTGCTTTTCCAGCCACACTGCACTAACCTTCAGATTTAATGCTGCCTGAGCAACTGCTCCATTGCCCTCAGATGTCTGCATATTCTGCCACGTGGAGACAAAAGGTCAAGTTACACAGATATTAGGAAATATAACTTTATGTACCTTGTGCTTAGAGAGAGATGTCAGCCTGATGCCCAGAGCCAAGTGCTTATGTGGCAAAATTTCAGGATGTTCCCAACATTTTTTTTCAGTCAGGTTCAGGGTTTGCCCAGCTCAGTAGTTGCATTTCTTTTCTCTTCTTCTAATATTTCTTCCTCCAATGCATCTAACTTTAGATTTTGGATGTAATTCTGAGAGCAGGGTATTTCTGAGTCGAGCACTGCTAGCAAATAGGGAGTTCTCCTGCACTTTCCCTCTTTGTTCTAAACCCTTTATTTTTGTCTGAAAGTATTGTTAACCCCAGCCTCTGCAAACCTCTGTCAAGACAAGTCATCATGGAAATACGTGTTTCTGAACACACCCTCTTTTCCAAAGCCTTTATCAACTAAATGTGTCAACTATTCTCTGAGATAAGATTTGATTTGTATTAATGCCATTATAATTAATCCAGATTTCCAAGAAACTATGAGTTTCTAGGCATTGTTTCTACTTTACATATTTCATTGAAATCATGCCAGAAGTAGGAGATAAAGCAGATGATTAAAGATGCAATTTTAGATTATACTATCTGATTTAGAGTGTTCTAAAATGCAGTACAATACTTTTAATGCTACTGTTTTTATCAGCAGCTGGACTTTCATTTCAATGTAACTGAAAGCCTGTTCTGTTTAACAGCTGATATGGTTTTGTCCACAATCTAGTTTTCTGCTATTTTATATAACTCATTTTTTTCCTCTTCAGAGAATCTAAAATGGTAAAACCTTAATTGCAAAAGAAAAATAGTGATTTTACTGAAATATACCCTATTAAATAATTTATTTGCATTTGAATACAGAACTACATTTAACAACAGAAATAATTTACAAATGGCCATTCAGGCATTTTAAAAACGCATTAGTGTAATTTTCGCAAATGACAGTGTACATATCAAAATGAATTATCAGGAGGCATTCAGAAATTCTATTAGCCATACTTTCAATAGCTGGAACTTAAGCGCTTACATGTAGCCTATGTATCTTCAGTGAAAAGCTATGGGTTATCTTGTATTCAGGGCTGTTAGTTCAAGAACCAACTGAATTAAAGAAAATTACATTAAAATTAGTTAATAGTACTTAAAACTTTTCTTTTTTCCCATTGCCTCCTCATTCAATAGCTCCTATCTCAACAAATATTTTCTGCATATTGATTTAAAATTAGTCTAATGTTAGGGGTGCTAGAAAGCCTCTGTTTTCCTGGCTGAATTCTTTGTTCCTATTTCAAAAATCTAACTTTTCATTCTTGGTCCAGTATCATCTGAACTTATTTCTCTGCTCATCCAAACTTCAGCACAAGAGGAGCAGAGGAGATCAAATGAATTGCTGAGAATTCTATATCTATAATAAATGTAATTTAGGGGGTTAATTCAAGCTAGTTAGTTTCTTGCATCTGGCGCCCCATCACATGTGATTTCGATCTGCTGGAAGAAGCAGTCTCTGTTTGGGACCATTATTTTCCCATTGGAGATGACTACCTTTGGTGAGCACCTGAAGCAGAGTTTTTAATGTCATTATCCTTGAAGGGAGTCTCATTTATGTGTACCTAAACTTCTCTGTGAACCAAACCACTGCTAGGGACAATCAAGGGATTTTTCTCAGTGTTGCACTGTCACCCCAAACCAAAATGCTAATGTTGACAGAGCCTTAATGTTCCGATTTTCATTACTTTGACTTGGCAGTTCTGCTGTGCTTTCGTCTTGCTAGGTTCCTTGGGTGCTGCTCTGTGATCCAGCATTCCTCCTCTATCCATGTCCCAGAGGCAATGAATTTCTTATTGGTTTTTTGTGAAATGAAGAAAGTTCAAAAGAAGGTCAACCCAGAACAGCTGGTGGTTAAAGAAACTTCAGCTAAGTGTGAAATATACCTCCCTAAGCAAAAAAAGGCATTGAAACCAGGCCTCTTACCTCCAGAAACAAGTAAACTCATGGCGCTCAAGTATAATCTTCACTGGTACCTTTTATGAAACAAAGACATGCCCTCCTTGTTTTTCAGAGCAACTTTTGTGACCAGGCTAAGGACTGCAGGATAATGTAGATGTCTATGTTCAATCCCAGCTGGGTACTGAAGTCAACAGAGGAGCAAAACACAAGTTGCCTCCTCTGCAGTCCCCATCAGCCTGCTTGGGCAGCTCTGTACCCAGTGCTCTGGACTGGTGCACCCCAGCTGACAGTGCCTGCCTGTCCCCATGCACTGCAGGGTTAGCCATCTAACACATTGCCAAGCTGGTTTTCTTCAAAGACAAACAAACATCACAGTTTATAGACTGCAGACCCTACATTTTAAGAAGAACATATTTCATGAAGACAGGAAGCACTCAAAGTCTGCAGGAGGTGAACACTAGAAGTTTATTTAGTATTATTGACTTCTGTATTTTTCAGGAGTGCAAAGACAGCGAATCACATAGCATCTGTGCAGGTCACCCCAACTGATCAGAGAGATTAAATGAAAGCACAGTAAGGTTGGCTGAAGAAATATTTCAGACCTCAGAGTCCTGCTATGAAGTAATACTGGGAAGACAACTCCTGAAGTCTTCATTCACTTTTTTTCTCAGATAAGAAAACCAACTGCAGGTGAAAGTAATATTTTTTAGACTGAAAGGAAAAAACCAAAACAACAAAACAAAAAAAACCCCAAGATATTAGTAAAAAAAGAATAGCATGCTTTAGTCCATTCCAAGTCACAGTTTCTAAGATGCAGTATAATTCCTGGTAGAGCAGTTATTTGAGTTCATAAATACGTTAGAGAGGCAATGTCATGAGTTCACCTAGGTGGGCCTAAATTTGGGGTTTTGAAAATTAGACTAGGCCCAGAGCTGTCAGCTGGTTTGAGCTGGGCTAAGCTGCTAGCTGACTTCTTCTAGCCAATAGTGGTTTATTCCATACCATATTACGACTTTATTTTCCAGGGAAGTAGAATCAGTGGGAGGGGCTTGGTCAGTCACCCCACAGCAGTCTTGCCGAGAGGACACACACATGGAGCAGTCCCGGGAGAGATGGGGAGCACCAGGCCCAGCACTGGCCCAGCAGTCGTTTTGGGAAGTAAAATGTTTGTTGTGGGTTCTCCTCTCTCTGCTCGGGTCTGGTTCTCTAGGGACTGAGTCCCCAGGCAATATACAGTCTATATTCTGTGAAAATATACAGAACCCAAATGTGGTTGGCATTGTCATACTTTGGCATACTTTTGACAAAAGAAAATTTACATGTGTATAGACGTTATAAAGATATTTAGAAATATCTTTAGATATTTATGTGGTTCTAGAAGTCTGCAATAGTTGTGCTGTAACAATAGTTGTCATAGATTAGCTTTAGTTGTCACCTTCTGAATAAATCAAAGGAAAACTAGGTCAAGCTGTACTAATAAGCAGGTAATTGCCGCTGTTATCTATTGGATCTACTCACCTCCGTTTGTGACTTAGCTTCACAAACACTGCCAGGTTGGATCAGAACATCAGCCTGTGCTACTCAGTACCCTGTCTTGCCGTTGTTAGAAACAGATGATTTTGAAAGTACCAAGAAGTTCCAGAATTGACAAATAAAAGATAAATTGCTGATAGGACACATTTCTTCATCCTTGCTGTGGATTAATAACTGATTTGTGCCTTGGTGTATAAGCTTTAAATATCATGTATGTTAGGTAGGATAAAAAATACTTTTGTAACTGTGGATTTGAAATTATTTACACACAAGGAAATGTCAATATTCTGAATGGGAGTTTGATTTGAAGGTGAAATGAAGCCTCTGAATAGTTTTGCTTGCAACTTTCAGTTTAGAACCTTTACAACCTGGGCTACAACTTTTGTTAATGTGGATTTCCTAAATAACTGTAACATTTTCTGGAACATATGAGAAATGATACTTCTTCAACTTGGTCTCTCAGATTCTCAAAGTGATTCCTGCAGCCTTGAAAACACAACTTTTGTGTTGCTACCAAGAAATACATTGGAGGTCCAAGCTGGGTATGAATATTCTATAGCTCCAGCTAAAGTAACTACCACAAAAGGGGAGCAGATTACCTTCTGTGTAAGAGATGTAATTTTGGGTCACCACCATCTTATTTTGAAGGCAAATAGAAATAGGTAGCACATTTAAAAAGTTTTGTAAGCATAAGCAGAATAAAGAAAGCTACCCTTAACTTGTCTAGTTATTCATCAGTTTTTGTCTTTTCTGCAGGCAATGCCAGCTTAAATACTCATTCTTGTCTCATTATATCCTGGCTCTTTTTCAACACTCTGCAATTTCTGTCTTCCTCCTCATTCTAGTGCTTCAGCTCATAAATTTGATCCCATATCAAATTGAACTGGGAAAGTGATGTGAACTGTAGAAAACAATATTTTTTTTTAGTAAAATAGTTGGACCAACTCCATATCATGAAGCTTTTCTAAACATTGACTGTTATATTTTATAGTTATCAAATTTGCAAGTAGACTTTATTCCAGATATTTACATGAAGTTAACCGCCAACTGTGGCTTTAAAGCAGGAATGATTTCGTTTTAAATCCTAGGCCAATTTTTTAGGTTTATCAAAATATAAAATATTAAAGGAGTTAAAGTACTTTATGCCCTCAATTTTGCCTTATGACCAGACTTCTGAACCAAATTAATTTGCTTACGTCAAACCATATAAATCCAGAGCATGCTGTAGTCTAAAATATGTTTGTACATTTGCTATTTGTGAGAAAAGTTTAATTTTTGTGAGGACCTAGGGTCTTCTTCTTGTGACCCTGTCAAGGAGCTTTGCTTTTTCAAACCTGCTTCTTTCTTGTCTACAGTGAGAGTTGTGATCTATATGGACCTTACTAATGATCTAAGACTTGCTGCTAGCTCTGAGATCTTAGTATATCCACAATAACAGAAGGGCCCACAACCCAGCCAGAAAACCAAGCTGGGTGAAAGCATGTCTCCTCAAAGCATCAATTAGGCAAGTTAGCATCAACTTAACCTGGAAGTAGTGGAGGTCTTTTGTCATGTGTTCCCATGGCTGGGCAGGACAGGGATGTGGGGAGCAGACCAGCCCTGCTTCAGCATTAAGTGAGACAGGAACCGATGGTCCTGGGAGTCTTTCATGGGATCCTGTGTTCTGGGCAAGTGGGGTGAAACTCCAGGGAAGCTGGGCATGGACAAGTAGGTCCTTAGTGCCCTCAAGACCCCAACATGACATAACAGAAGTGTGTTTAGAGCAAGTCCTTGTGTCCCACACAGCAATTATCTGCTTTCTCCCACAGCAAAAATATTTAACATTAAAGCTGGTAGGAAAATTTAGAGAAAATATTTTTCTTTGGGGATGTTTTACTTCCTCAGAATGCAATTTTTTTTAAACAGCCCAATTGTGTTGAAATCCCATTGGAAATCTGTCACCAAAAAAGCTTTGAAACTTTTTTTGGTGTCCTGCCAGCTCATCTCTGTGGTTCCTTAATAAAGAACCTGCTGAGTGCCATGTCCCCTAGCTCTAGGTCTTCCAGAAGCCACAGGACAGACAGACAGGTGGATGTTCCTAATGCCTAAACCTCATTCTATTTCCAAGCAAAAGTGAAAATTTCTGGATTTTGATCCAGGACAGAGTGAGAGCATTTTTCCAAACTTTTTGGGTTTTTTCCCTTTTAGCTCTACTCCAATGTATTCAACAAATTAAAGAATGAAGGATTTTGGCAGCCGAATCTTGTTTATTCATCAAAGACTTAGAGAGAAATGAATATTTGTGCGTTTTAGTTGAGGGGTGGGGGGGGGGGGGGTTTCTTTTTTA
>VWZD01012964.1:31825-51391 GCA_013396695.1 Sakesphorus luctuosus
GGTGCTGGGGGGTGTGGGGGAGTTTTCATTATTATGCAATTCTTTGTTATTATTTGGATATTTGTTTAAACAAATATAACTTTTATTTATGGTTCACATGAAGAGCTATATAAATTGTCAGACAGATGAGAAGCAATTTATCTAATCTGGATTACTATGAATCATCTGATGGGATGTCATGTAAGAAATTTTATTAGTACAGCTGAAGAGGGTGGGGATTAATAAAATCCTGTAAAATAGAGAAGAGATTGACTTATAGGGGGGAGACAAAAATAAGTAGGTTAAAATACACAATCTGAGTATGTAGAATTGATCAGCAGAGATCTGAAATAGAGCTTAAGGCCATGTACAAATTCCACTAGAATGTGGAACTCTAGGACAAGGAGTGGAAGCCTCCTTATGACATTTGGCAATGAGGGAAAGATGAGTGATAACCTTCATACTGCAGAAATCAGAAGATTCAAAATAAGGAAAACACTGTCTGTCTTTTTCATAGTTACAGTGGCCAGGACAAGTTTTTCACTGTATGGGTGTAACCAAAACTGTGTGTTCTACACCCTCTATGATTTCTGATGAACTGTTAATAATTGATTGTTTGCAGCAGCTGCCCAGGGCACACCTGACACCTCAGGCTACAAGATGAGTGTTTAAGAACTGTGTGAGATAGGGAAGTGTTCCTGTCTTCACACCAATGACTCAGCCATGATAACTCCCCTCCAGGGAGGCACTAGCACCTTCACACCCAGTCTGAGGGGCCATGTCTTCTTATGGTCCATCAAGGATTCCAAAAAATACCCCGTGACTCACAGAGTAAATCACCCATTATGAAACTCCTCTCCCTGGGAGAGGTACTAGGTGTTCCCACTTGAACCTGAGCACATATAATCTTTGGGAATGGGGACTTCTGGTATCACTCATTGGATCCAGGGAGGGACCAGAACCTCGACAGGACTGCGACTGCCACTCTCAACCAGACTGTGACCGCCATCCTCACCAACAGGTTTTCCTTTCCTTTTACTTTGTACTCAGGGGGACCACATGGCACTCAGCACAGGGACCAACAAACACCATTCTGTTCATACCTCAGGGTCCTGGGTTATACCTCTGGGTTTTGTGGGTTAAAACCAATTTTTCTTTACATCACTGTATTTATTGTAATCTTTTTAGTAAATTGTAATTCTGACTTGTAATCTCTCGAGTCAGGTTCATTTCTCCTGCCAGTTTACCTTTAAACCAGCACAGGCTTTAATGCTGTATATTCTAAAAATGCAACTTAAGACAATAAGATGCAAGGTCATGCACTTAAGACTGAGCATTTCTGTTCTGAAATGGAATTTATTAGTTGTAAGTGAGAAAAGAGAACAGTAAGTGGCACTAGGTAATCATGGGATAACTATGACTCAACATAGTGTAATGATAAAAAATAAGTCAAAAGTATATCAGTTATAGGATGCTTCAAAGATGGAGAATGTCATCCTAAAAAGCCTGTGTGGAAGGTTGAATAAGTTCCCTATCACTTGTACTCAGAAAACATGAGATCATGCTAGAGCAAACACAAGGAAAGCAGAGCAAAGATGCTGAGGTGCTATCACATAACGTGCAAATAACAGGTCCTTATAATAGTCTAAGTAAGTGTAGGACAGTGATGCTGTCTGCGCATACAGCAGGAGGTAATCACTGCTGCAAAAAAAGAACTGTCTGACTAAAGAAGAATATGAAATAAAAAGTGAAGGAGCGCAACTTTGCCATGTACCCAGCGAATATTTAAAACCACTGAAAGAAAAAGTTAGTAAACATCAATTGGAAGTGGAATAGCAAAAATAACAACGGGTTACAGGGTTTGGGGAGGTTGGGTTTTTTTCAATTTTTGATCTTTTAATGTCATGATTTTTTTTTATAAATTTAGAAAATTCATTCTACTTTACAGTTTCCTGAAGTAGGAACTGGACTGGACACCAGAAAGTCACTTCCAGTTAAATTTAGGATGACATTCAATTACATTCAAAGTCCCAATATAATGGTAGGCAAAGTTAGGATAGACGAAAATAATCTTTATTAAAAGTATAAATGACATGGCACTCATTAGTAAGCAGCTAGCTTGCACTTAATTGAGATAAAAAGTATCAAACTAGTCATTTTATATTTTGCATAACAATGAGAAAGGATGATGTTCAATTTTGTGGACACTAATTGCAACAAACCCACATTTTTTTTCTTTTTATTTATTTTGAGTTCAGAAGGTTTGACTGAAACAGGCATTTGACTTTAAAGATTTAACTGAGATGCTGTAAAGTGAACATTCCATGTCAAGAAGTGTACCTTACCCTACCAAGCACCACCAGCACTATGTAAATACCAGATAGCTTGTTCTGTCCTAAAGATTGATGTCAAGAATGCATTTAAACATCCTTATAGTCATAGATTGATAAGATGTTTACTTAGGAGAACATGAATCAGAAGGACTCTCTGACATCAAGCATCATGAGTCAAGTGAACAAAGAAAGTTGAAAAGTTCAGAATGAGGAAGATGAGTAAGAAGACCACCATGAGAGGCTGAAGACTGGAATGACCCCTAGATATGCCCCCTAAAAGAAGATTCTGGCAGAACTCCACCTCTAACTCCGCCTAAACTCCACCTGTTATGAATATACATGTAAAATGTTGTCACCCCATACTAACACTGTATAAAATCCCCCAAGCTCCTACCAAAAATTGGAAGTGAGTTTTCAGAAGTATTAACTGCTTCACTTCCCCTGTGCAGCAAATAAATACTTTTCTGCTAACAGATGAAACTTTTCTCTTAGCAGTGTTCATTCTGGCCTTTTCTCGGCATCATGACGTTGAAGGGAATATATGGACCACTTGTTATGCCCTAGAGAAAAGAATTACACTAGTGTAATAAAGGCTGTACAAACAGTGCAATAAAGAGGACGTCTGCTGCCAATATCTCTGTTGGTCTCATCATTCCAAATCAGCATAATTCTCTAATAACAGAGGTAAAAAGAATGGAAAATAAGGGCCAAATAATTTTAATGATATCAAATGCCTTAATCAACAATGTGCTTCATTAAACACAGAATGCATCTCAGCCTGACAGAAATTCAGATCTGATTAAAAACAGGCCAAGTGGTAATTTAGAAGTGTTGTCAAGAAAGAAATCAACTGAAAGTATAATTCTCAATCCTTTTATGTGCATCAGTGGGGTACTAATACAATTGTGCAAAAGCCACTTGACTATTTCAAGTTAAATGAACTCAAACTGTGTAGGTATCATGGATGGAGTGACACACTTCACTCATAAGAAAACAGTAAAAAGAGATACCACTAGTAAGTAGATTTTTTAATTAGTGGAAAACAAATAGAATAGCAGAGCCTCCAAACCTGATATTCAATGATGATACAATAGAGAAAGTCTGTTGTAAGGTAACAAGGTGAAAACAGAGATTTGCAAACACTTTTGATAAGTGTGTGGTAGAGTTTCCTATAATCACATCCTAAGGAACATAAGTCAAAATTTGTGTTCAGGTAAGATCTTTAAAACATAAATTTATTGTTGTGGAAGTTGCACAGATATTTTCCTACAGCTTTGTGGCACATTACCAAAGTCATGCAAAACAGTTTAAAAAAAAAAAAAGTGAAAGGATTTAACTATTTCCTAGAAAGTCCTGGAACTATACATAGGGTTATTACTTGGAAGCCCTGAAACTACATTGAGTGCTGAAGTGCTTGTGTGACATTCACCATCTCATCTCAGAGCAAGACAAATATAATCCCTTCTTACTAAAAGACAGGTATGTAGAGCTAACAGTAACACATATAAAATATTTTAATATTCTTCATGATCTCATATTCTCCATATCTTTTTGATAATGAAAGGTTGAAAAAAAAAATCTCAGACATCTTATTCACAGACCATATACCTTCTCAAGAGAAAAGGTATCCCTCCACTTCTGGTATTTTCAACAGTAATTCAACTATGGATGCAGCATAACAAATTGAAGCAAAGGATCAGAAGAAAAAAATTGTAGTGCTTTGGAAAAATTATAGCAAAGTTTCTTTAATACTTCTCCCCTGGGTATGTTTTGAAGACAGGAGTGGAGAGGAGAACATGCACTTTGGCAATGGATAGATCTCCATTTTTCTAGCTTTCCTCTTCCTGCTTGGTAAATCTATGGGTTTGGCTGATGGGCCTGAACTGGGGCCTTGGAGTTCAGATTTGGGCCTGAAATTGTCAGCTGCCTTGAGCTGGGCTGAGCTAGCTAACAGCTGACTTCTTCTAGCCAATAATATTGTATTCCACACCATACTACATCATCTCAAAAGGGGTAAAATCCAGCGTGTGGGAGTGGCTTAGTCCGTTCTGCCATGGCCGAGGTGCGAGCCGAACGTGGTGCAGCTCTGCCTTGTTGGAGTGGGCCTTGCTCTTGCTGTTGCCGCTGCTTGCAGTTTGTTTGAGTTCAGGGAAGTAGAAATATTTTGTTGTTACTCTTTCTGTTTCTTGCTAGGTGTCTTTTAGAGTGCTTATGAATTTAGAGTAATATACTTCATATTAATTGGGGAGCGGGGGGTTATTTCTTGTTATATAAAACTTGTGTAAGAGTGTGTTATATTGTAGTTTTCTTTTAATTTTCTCTTTTCTGTATAAATACATGCAGTTAGTTTCAGCATAAACTAGTTTGGAGTGTTTTTTCCCTCTCGCTCTTCTTCTCTTTTCACTCTGTCTTGGACAGTTGGCGTTTTGCCAGCTCAATCCTAGACACCAAGTAAAGAGAATATATGCAAGAGAAGAGTTTAAGGACAGATTTTATTTTTCTAGATGATTGACAAAGAAAAGTTCTGAAAAAAGTAGGCTTAATTTTTTTTTCCTAGCAGAAATATTTAAACACCGAAGATAAATTATATTACTACTGTCAAAAATCTGAAAACTTATCCCACAGCCATATATAAATTAAACCATTCTTACTATTAGGTAATACATAAAATTCACAGTAATTACATGGGAGACTAGGCTGTACCTAGCAAAGTCTTTATTTATTTCAGCATTTCCATCTTCCATCTAAAAGCAGTACCCACTGCTTGAATTTTTTTTACTTTTGGATGGTAGTGTTTGAGAAAGAGCTCCAGAGGCTTCTCATGCCATCTTCAGGAGAATATTTCTTCAATGAGCACTCCCTCAGGAATAAACTTACATTAGCAAAGTTACTGAAATCATTTATTGAAATGGTGATTATATTTTAAACTGGCTGGAACATATGGGAGTTTAGGAACTGTAACCTCATATATTCTGAAACTCAAAGTCTCACATATCTTCTCACATATAGCAGTTCTAGACCTAAAATATTTTCATACAAAGTAGGTCAGAGTTCATTTTTTCCACAGAAGTCATAAAAACCCCCGCATAACCAGCAGAGTTTCCTCTAACACATTTTCCTACTTAGTTTCCTCTTCCAGCAGAGGTAAGAAACTACCCTCTTTTCTTTTATGCTTTCCAGACAGGTTATCTGAATGAAAGCCATTGCAACTGGCATGCAGGCAGAGATAAGACACCGGGAGCATGACTCAATTAGTCCCTATTTTATTAACTTGCTTTATTTGGAAGCTGTCCAGTAATAATTCAAGCTGCATTGATCATTACTCCTTCCTTAATCATTTCTACGTGTAGCTATCACCATCTACAGATCAGGTCCCCAGGCTGTTCTGGATGCATTTATCAGCTTTTTGCATGAAATCTGAAGAGGTGAATAAACTTTTTCCAGTATAGTTCATACTGGACAGTGAAAGCTCCAGTAGGAATCTTCCTTTTTCTACTCTTTGATGAACTAAGCCTATAGCAAGGCCCTGTTAAACTGTAGCAGACTAAACTTAGTTTCTGAACCATGTAAGTGGTTTCTGGCAATGATTGAGGGAAGATCCTAGACATACTTCTGCCTTGATCAACCTACCTTAAGAAAAATTTCCTCCAAGTTAAAAAAGGACTTTACCACTAAAACTGGCCTTTAGTGATCCTGGCAACACCCCTGAGGCCAGAGCGAAGTTTTGGACAAAGACTAACACTCAGTGGAGGAGGACCATGTTAGGAAGCATTTAAACAAACTGGAGGGGTGGGAGTTTTCAATTTGGAAAAGAGAAAGCTCAGGAGAGATCTTCACAAGGTGTACAAATACCTGATGTGAGGGCATAAAGATGAGGAAGCCAAACATTTCTTGGTGTTGCCCACTGACAAGACAAGAGAAAACAGACACAAGAAATTCCGTCTGAATGCAATAAATTTAATTATTCTTGTGAAGATAGTCAAACACTGGAGAAGTCAGTCCAGGTAGGTTGTGGAGTCATCAGTCCTAAAGAGATACAGAATCTGGTTGAACAAGCTCCAGGACCGTTGGATCTATCTGATCTTTCTTGAGTAGGGTGGTTGGACTACAGGATCTCAGGAGGTCCAATATAACTTAAACATTTCTATAAATATGTGAAAATATTAATATTTTCTCTTAGTGCTACATATGGAACTGAGAAAACATTTGTAATGCACACAAATAATTCAATAAATTTATACAAGATTTGATCCTGTGGTGGTTTCAAATACACACAGTAAAGGGGTTTTAAAATCACAGAATCATGGAATCATTAAGGTTGGAAAAGACCTCCAAGATTATTGAGTCCAACCTTTAACCGAATGCCAAAATGTAAACCAAATCATAGCACCAAGTGTCACATCCGGTCACTAGCAACATTTTAAACAGTTCCAGGGGTGGTGACTCTGCCACTGCGCTGGACAGCCCACTCCAATGTTTAACCTTCCTTTTGGTGAAGAAATTCCACAATTTCCAACCTGAACCTCCGCTGGCACAGCTTGAACCCATTTCCTCTTTTTCTGTTACTAGTTGCCCGGGAGAAGAGGCCACCCCCCACTTTGTTGCAACCTCCTTTCAGGTAGCTGTAGAGAGTGATAAGGTCACACCTGAGCCTCCTTTTTTCCAGGTTAAGGAAGCCCAGCTCCTTCAGCCACTCATATGACTTACTCTCCACACCCTTCCCCAGCTTCCTTGCCCTCTTTCCTTGGAGGCCGCCAAGAGTGAGAACAAATTACCTTGCTTTGTTCTGCCAAAATGACAAAACTAGCTCATATACGGATATCTTTCACTCTAATGGACAGAATAGCTCTGACTATTATGTTTGTGACCATTTTTATTGTGCTTCGGGACCTCTATCTACCAGATTTAGTAGAAGTCCCTACAGTGTAAGCAAGGACAGTCTTGACTTATAAATCTGATCACAGATGGCAAAAGGGATGGAGCTCCAGTTTAAGTAGGCATTTGCATCCACACAAAGAAAGCATGTTCTTGTACTGGTAGCATCTAATACCAGTGCTTCAAGTATCAAGCTGAATTATCCGTGCTAGATGTAGGGCCCAAGAAAATCTAGCTCCAGTGTTTATTTGAGTAAAAAACAGTAGTGATCAATTTGCCGTATGATTTCAAACAATGTCACTAAATCAGTGAAGCTTGAAAACTCATCATTTTAAATTGGACTTTTTTCAGTTCAGCTAAAGTTACCTAGGAATCAAATTTAAATAATGCAATTTTATACAAAAATAAACCTGTCTATACATGTAATCTGTACTGCTTTAAATTAGTGCGAACTCATGTTCTGTACCTGAACCAGTAAAGCACTGCAGAAGAAAATGAACAAAGACCATGAATCGTTTCATAGGTATGGGAGGAACAGCATAGAACATATTCAGTAGTGTTTAGTTGTGCAGTCATTGACATTGCTGAATTAGTTCCTTCATGCAAACCAGATGTTTTGGTAATGGCATACAAAGGTGGCAGTTTGTTTCCTCCTGTCACAATGAATCAAAAGCTAAGCAATAATAGATACTTTTTCAAGTGTCATCGAGTATTTACATCAATTTTATTTGTGCAATAGAAGCTTTAGATATAAGAACACATATCTATGCCTTCCAAAAAAGAACAACTGGTGCAAACTAGCAGGGAAAATAGAGGCCAAGACCCTTGTTCAGGGGCCCCAGATACGATGGACCAGTGAAGGATTCTTCCAAACCACCCAGGTTAAACTCTGTCTTTACCTGGGACTCATTGCAAACACAACTTTATCTTTTGCTATGGTTGCACAGGTTTGGACCCAGCATAGGAACCTCTAGAGTGCAGCCAGTTCCACTTTAGGGTCAGAAATCAGGAACACCAATTTCCGTGAGATTGAGTTAAAATCCCATTCTCAACATTCAGTATAAGTTTTGTTCCCAATTTGGCCCAGAGTGCCTCCAGACTCTAGCTAGTACATTCGAGCTTTCCAGCAGGTTTTATTTAACTCAGAGGTCTGAAGGAAATCCTATCACCCAATACAGATACATCCTTAGGAGTCTCAGAGTGTGCACACATAAAAGGGAACTAAAGTAGTGCATTGTTGCCTCTGAAAACTTTCAATAGTCAAGTCAGTGTCTCATTTGAAAGGTTCCTTTGAAATAACAAAGTGTTTTGAAAGTGTTTTCCTTGTTTTCTGTATCTCCATAGTGTGCACATTTTGGTGATGATCCATTTTCTTCAACTAGCTGATAGAACTCTCTGCAAATGAATCAAATTACTTGTTATTACTTAATTTAAGGGAAAATAGGTTGCTGTTGTGCTCACAGGTGTTGTACCACTACATATTTAAAAGAAACTCATAAACATTCTGATAAGCAAAATAAAATCCGGAGACTGGCAAACCTAACTGTTTGGCAGGTAATTTATCAATGAAGTTTTCACATTTTTGATCACTGCTTAGGTAAACACATGCCAGTTAAATACTTTTTGATGAATTCAACTGTGTAAAGTGTTATCTGAGGTACCTGAGTTTTAAAAAATTATCTAAGAATGCTCATGAAGGTTTTCATGATAACATCACAGGCTATGGGCATCAGTCAGATTATGAAAGCTTTAGTGTTGCCATTTTTTGGCTTTTCTAATGTTAAAAAATATAGCTGAAAAGCACCTGCCTGTTAGAATCAGGGCCTTTGCTTTCACACCAAGCCTCAGTCTTTCCAATGGCAGTGATATGTCTCTAACTGCAACTTAGTCTATCACAGACTATTCTGAGTTGGAAGGGACCCACAAGGATCATCGAGTCTAGCTGAAGTCAATGGCCCATACAGGGGATTGAACCCATGACCTTGACATTATTACAACCAAGTTTTAACCAACTGAGCTAATCTCAGGGTCCTCCACTCTCATAAACCTGTGTAAGCTGAGGGGACTGGAGTTTTTCAGACAGGATTTGCTGCCTGATACAAATTCAGCTAAGTTATTCCTGGAAAAGCTTTTTGGATGAGAACAGCAGGGACATGGCCTTCTCCTCTGAAAAAAAAATTAGAAGTAAAATGGAATGAGTCATAATTTTCTCTATGAAGGAGATATAGGCAACAAAGGATGCATTTTCAAATGTTATAGACAACCTTTGTATTTGTCATAGCCTGTTATTTTAATAAAGTAATTTAGAAACGCAAGGACAAATAACAGTTATATTAATAAAAGAGCTCTGTAATGGGGTGGTCAAGCTTAAACAGCATTCTCAAGGAGAAGTCAGACTTGAGAGCCAAATCTAGATAGCTTTTGAATTATTCTGCTATTGTGCTAGGAGCAGGTTCTTGGCATTACCATTGAATAAACTTGCACTGTGTTTCTGTGTGAGTTGCCGCTAAGGGCCAGTGATGGTCCAGATTTTTCTTGCTACTAAAGATATTGCTGTGAAATTTCTTTCTGATGCAAAACACAGCAGAAATTAACACACTGGTTTTAATGATAATGGACTTGAGGTACTAAACATTGAGTCAATGATCCAACTGAATTGCCTCCTTCCTTTCCAGTGTACTGTCACATTAATCTGTCATTTTTCTGTTGCTCTAATTATTGTTCATTTCCAGTGGTGATGCAACATAACCCTGCTGAAAGAGGTTTCACTTTTTTTTTTGTTTGTTTTTAATTTCATGAGGTTTTTCCAATGACTTTTCTTGCTTCTTTGGGTACATATACTGTGAAAGAAGACCTTAAATGTGAGAAGATGGTGCACAAAACCACTATTTCAAATGTCACTGAAATTCTGGTAATTGCCTTACGCCAGCAGGTGCATTGTGCTCACTCTCTCTGCTCACCTGAAGTCTTGTATGATGCCTCTCTGCCCTTTAAGTCTTAAATTGCAAGCCAATTTCCAAATGACAGACTGGCTACAGCTGTGTAAATACTTCAGAGTACAGTGCTATCAGTTGAAATTCAGACACAAGATGCAGCAAAGATCTGTCAGGCTTTTGACAGGTCCAAATGGTTTCAATGGTTTGGAGCCATTTCTTAGCAGCACACTAAATTGCCTTTCTCTGGTCATTGTCTACACAGGAAGCCGTGAGAGAGCAGGTGCAAGAACACTGTCTCCTTTCCTCTTCCAGCTGGATCCCCAAAGCAGATGGCCTGTCGCCTTATTGACTGCAGGTTTCTGCCTCTGAAGCTCAGAGGGGACAAAAGTCTCTATTACAGTACGGTTATATATTCTTCTCAGTGTCAATGTAATAGTGAAACACACTCAGATATGTGTGGATCTAAGGGCAGCTTTTTGAAGCTGGAATTTCCAGCCAGTTTCTTGCCCCTGACTGTCTTTCAAATCTTTTTTTAGTCCTGCTGACTCCCATTCTTTACTTGCTACTGTCTGATGCACTAATTAATTTGGCCATCTTTAATCTTTAACTTACCTCTTTTGACATGAAGTTGCAAGTAGCATTATTGTGTGATTTGTCTGCAGAAACAGCCATTGAGCTTAGAGCAGGTTTCACCCCCCAGTCACTCATCACCTCCTGGAAAAAGCCAGTATTAGCAACATTGTAGCTGAACTGCTCAGAGCAGAAAGGGGGTTGTGTACAATGCTTGCTAGTCCGAGCACTGATTTGAGCTTTAACACCTGGACTTAGAGGATCTCTGGTGACTCGATGGAATGACATTAAGCTCATTAATGATTCTGAAAGGCATCAAATTGATGATGAAAGAATTAGATTTTCTTTTTATTCGTACTCTGGAGAATGGTGGTATTACTAAGAAAATTTAAATGTTCGTTTGGAACACTAAAACTCTTTTATATCTCCACAGAAAAAAATATTTCTTTTATTAAATTGATATGAGATACATTATAAAGTTACAGTCTTCCAGCAGGTGACAAAAGCATCTGGTATAATGCCACCTACATTGTTCTTTTGCTCTGCTGTTTGCTCTTAAAAGGATTAGGGCAGAATAGTAAGAAGTGCATTTGCTTTTTGCATTATCTGCATTCTGCAAACTGCTTCTGTTCTGCAGTGTTCACTGCAGGAGACTGACAAAGCAAAGCCCCAATATTTCAGATAATTTCCCAAGCAGGCACTTTACTTTCTCAACTGTTATTTAAAACCTGAGCAAGGTATAACTGCAGCCAACAGGTCTGTACTCTGCAGCAAATGTATAGTTTTGGAGTCTGCAGCTATCTTAACCAAAAATTTGCAAATGTTCATGCTAAAAAGCAATTTCCAGGAAGCACAGTTAACAAAACTGCAAGGTAAAAACTCCAGCAACCTCAGGCAAACAAAAAAAAAATGACCACCACCAAAAAAACCCCACCTCTCAAATAATTTTTGCCCTGGTCATCTTTGTGCTTGAGTTTCTGTTTAGCTATCTGTTATCTCACTAGTAAAGAGATGTTATTTGGAATTTAAGTTCCCATGTCCCTTACTAATAAGAGCTCCTTAATCTGGAAACACCTTCTCTAAAAGCTGTAAGGACTGGGGAGGAGAACTGTATTTGCCCAATAAATAGGAAAAACAGGGAAAACAAACAAACAAACAAACAAACAATTTTGCAAAGCATAAACCTTAAAAAAAATTAAAGACTCTTGAAATGCTACTATTGAGCTGCTTCTTGAGCTGTTTGAGCTGTGTCTTTACTGTGATGTTCCTAAATGTTCTCTGTTCCCCTGAAATCTCTGTAAGTCTTTTAAGAGAATTGAAAAAGATAGGGCTTGATGTTAGCTACCAGGTGACATTTCTATTGCCTCTGTGTCTGACAACTATGAATGTGTTGGACTTCTGCTCAGTAAGGCCGTGCAAACATCTAGCTCCTTATCTTGATAGGAAGAAAAATCAGGCAGAACAGTTCACAGCATGGCTCTTTAATGAAGAAGGTTAGAGGCTCACCAAACATGTCCCTATTGATATTCTTACACCTTTTTCAGAAAATCACAGAACTACAATGTACAAGAATCCTAAAGCACAGTCAAGAGAAAAAAAATCCTACCACATGTATTTTTAGTAGCATTAAATCTTCTTCTTCACAGCAAATTAATGCAGTTAGATAGTCTTGTTACTGCTTCAGTGATAAATGGCAAAATATAATGCTGTACTCTAGAGAATGTCAGGGCACTGGAATGTTGTGCCTTGGGATTATTTTAATGCAGTGGAAGAATGCTTGTTTGTCTATGAGAAAAATAACTTCTACCACTGCAGTTCATAATAAAGTTACCCGTAGTCTATAAAGATTTCCTGTGGACTACAATCAGGTCTTTTCCAACTCAATTGATTCTATGATTCAGAAGCAATTTTTAATATATTTTGTCTCATTTCTAGTTACTTTCTTTTAAATGTTTTATTTTCAATTCCTTTTATTTCTACCCTATTTCAAAAGCACAGTACTAAATTGTTCTGATATCAAAACTCCTAAATTTAATGCACAGGTTAATGGCAGTGCAATACTTTTCTTGTTTTCAGCCACAGTTTTCTAGTGTTCATACAGATGCTTTCTTTGTCAATCTAAGAGCACTGCTAAAGTGCTAATGCAAATAATTCACAATTCAGAAATATCAGAGTTCTGTTTTCCTGTATATTATTAAAATATTCCCTTTTTTTTTTTCTGCTGTTCTTCATTCAAACACAGTTCCAGCTGGTCCCCAAAGCAGGCCTGCAGCTCTAAGGTGCTTTCCACCAAGAGCAACGGGCTAATCTAATCTCAATGAGAACCTGCTTGTTGTGTCCCTAAAACTTCATGGCAAAATGTGTGGGTTTATACTTTTTATATAAAACACTGAACTCAACATAGAATTATTACCTGCCATTCTGCATTTTCTTAAGATGTTCAACACCAAAGTATTTCAGAACTTTACCGAAACACATTTTTTACAGCTTCTTCAGGAGTCTAGAAGTCATGTACAGGGTGGAGTATTGAAGAACATTAGTTGTGAGTAGGACAGGGATTATCACCAAAATAGATTAATTCTCAAATGCATTTCTATAGGTATAGGTGAAAAAGAAAGTTAGTAAAAATAACTAGAAATAAATTAAGTATTTTTCCAATTATGTTTTTATGTTATGGTTAATGTAATGTTAGACATTTTGATGTATATTAATAATACTTAAAGAAATTGACTGAAATAAAATTTACAGGGAGATTGGTACAATACTTAATTTTTTCTGCAAGCTTTGTAGACCTACTCATACCTCCAAGGTTTTTCCAAAACTCTTAGTATTCAATACAGTCATGTATTATTTCCTATACACACACACTATATACTATTTATTATACACTAGAATGAGTAGTCTCCAGATATACTGACTTGTACGCAGTTTAACTTCCCAAATATCCCATAGCTTCTTTAATTTCTACAGGTTTTTTTCACCTTTTCTCTTAAATTTATATGGTGTTTCCTTTTTAACTTCCTGAGAAAGATTCATGTTAGAAAGAATAACAAAGGCATAAAAGGAGTCACCAAAACACATTTATTCTTGAAATTCAAAAAATATCTGTATCTTCTTGCATGAAGAATGATTGGTATAATGTTCCTTGAACTCTGATCTCCTGTGAAATCAAGAGCTAGCACAAGTCAAGCTAAAGGAGTTGCTAGTAGTTGATATCACCTTCCCATGCTTTCTTTTGCACTGGGATAACTGCTGAGGCAACCCCTGTATTAAGTATGTTAATTTCAGCTTTGTGCAATCACTTTGACCTGCAGGAGGTGAATCATTCAGCCATTTCTCTGCTAATCAATTCTGACATCTTCCAAGAACAGGCATAATTAATCACACCTCCCTTGATTTTGTGTTTTCATAAACAACATTGTTCTGCTGTCAAGATCTCTTGGTTCAATATATTTGGGAGCCTGCCACCTGAGATTCAAGACTGTTTTCTTTCATGACAAAGCATCATGTTGATAAAATAACCCTTTTATTCTAAATTAATTATACTATAGCTTTGTTTAAGATGATACCTATTTTGGCTTTCATTGAAGAGTGATAAAATTTACTAATGCTGCACAAAGAAAAAGCATCACAAATACTGACTTATTTATATGTATGACCTAACACTGGACATATTGTTTTGCCACCCTGCTTCAACTTCTATTCACTATTCTGTTGTTAGTTTGGATAATGGAATCTACTGTTACTGTGCTTCAATGTCATACATCATTGCCCAGGAATGTTGCTCTCTTTTGTCTTCCTGTTCTAATTTCTAACTTTTTCAAGAAAGCATTACTTGAGCTCTTCCATGTATTTCCAGAAACAAGTATATTAAACAATATGGCTTTAGTGATTAAACAATGTTGCTTTAGTGATTTTCCTACACTCTTCCTCCATATTTGCTGTCACATCACATCACATTAGATATCCAGCTGTATTGTTTGATGCTGCATGAGGAATACAGATTTCATCATTTCCTCTCAACATGTTACATTTCAATAGGCTAGGTCCATCTGGTCTTAGATAAGTCCTCTCTTTCAATGTACTATGTGGTAGCAAGTCCTGAAGAGAAGTGAAGATGAAGAGAGAAGATCAAACTGTGTCTCAAATGTCACTAATGGACTGTTTCAACTATCTAGCTGAATTGGCCTCAGACCTCTTAGCAACCAATTTCCTGTATTGCACTGAAAGAGACCACTTACACAAGCTCTAGAGTGACAAAGTCCACCATCAAAACTAATCTGGGTTGAAGACTTCCTTAAAATATTCAGTAAAACAAAAGGTCTTTGGATGTTTCACACATCACAGGGCAAAACCACACATGTGCAGACAGGACCTGTGCAACAGATAATGCTACCTATACCCAAGCGTCCTTCAACATGACATCCTCATATGTCCGTATAATGGGAAAAGCTGAAGGCTGTTTATGCACCTGTGAATAAAAGCAAGTATACAATAATTATCTAACCAATTTAATTTTCTAAATCACATTGAGATCTTAGTTGCCAATATGGTGCCCCTCTATGCCTTGACACCTACGCAAATTGGAAAATAAAGTATTCTAAGTTTCAAATTCTTCTTGCTCTGATTAACATGAGCCCAAGCAATTACAGGATTTCCCCCTGCTTTTCAAAAATAGCATACAGGTTCATTGTTCATTTAAGTGTTCACTTAAAAAATCATTCTCAAGAAGCATGAGCAAGTTAAAAAAATACAAAGTCCATGAATCCGTTTTATAAAATTACAGAATATATACTGAAAATAGCAGAGATAAAGAGAAAAATCAAGAGTAATAACTATTAAACTATTTGGAGGGCTTCACTGTGCTGTTTTGTTGATCCATGCTGAAGGAAAAAAAAGAAAAAGAACATGCAACTTCAGGATACCAAAGAGAATGATATGAACATCAACTGAAAAGTTAATCAATATCCTAGAATCATGGAGCAATAGTACCATAATCATATATTCTTCAAATTGTAGAACACCTTTGTTCATAAATGAAAACACCTACATGTAAATATGGTTAAGAAAAAAGATGTGAAATACAAAGCAAAAATCAATCACATCTGTTTTGACAGTTTTCTGAGGTATTCAATGATTTTAGCCAATTTTAGTTTTGAATGTTGAAAATTAAGATAAAGAACAAGGTTCCAAAACAAGGTTATATTTTGTGCCTACTTTAAAATACTTGACAACCAGATACTTGAATAGAATGAAGAGCAATACAAAAAAGAAAAGCACCAAGACAACTAGAGAGATCAAGTATGAAAGTCCAACATTCTAGAATTATATAAATTAACGTGAATCACCTCCAATTTTCTTTAAACCTCTGCCTCTCTTTATGGCTAGGTTTGACACAATTTTAATTAAATATTCAAATCAAACTTCTACTCACAGGAGAGTTCCTCACTTGTTGAGCTAAGTGGAATGGCACTTTCTCCCCTGTTAGGAGAAGCTGATACCCCTCTAATCCTGAGCTGAATTTGGAGAATCTTGGGCACTGATCCCCAAGACTTCTATTCCACTGTCAAGTCACCAAGTTCACTCATTACAAAGCTTGATACTAAGGTTCCATTCACTTCTTCTCTTCTAGTCTTCTTTCTTAGATTCCTAAATTTCTTATTCTGTGCTGTGTGGTTAAAATATTTTGTTAAGGACATTGGCAACAGCCCAAGCTGTGCAGAGCATTTAGTGCCAGAACATACAACTTGGAATACTTATAAGGCTTAGGATATATTAAATCTAGGTCTTCCATTTGCTGTTCAATACTGTAAACATCAATAACTGCATTTTAAAAGAAAGAATCAACTCCAGTTTTAGGTCTACATTAATAGCTCTATGTACCTTCAGGTTTTAAGCCTGAGGGAAGAGGGAAATCCACCTGAAGCCTTGTCTTCTTTATCTGATTTCCAGAGAAGATGGAGTTTCAGAAATACCACCATCATAATATTTTGCCTTTGCCTTTTTACTAGGAGTGTCTCCCTCAGCAGCTCACAAATGTCTTCTTAGGCATGTAACTCTCTTTAGGCATTGCTCAAGGGTCATTCATAGGCATCTGATCCTAGATATTGGATACTTTGTGATTCTCAAGGTTGCATAATTCAGAGGCTTGTTTTATTTTATCACATACTGCACATCTGACAAGTATATGCATCTAAAGATAGACAACATTGCCTGACATAATGTAGACACAATTAATGCTGTTCTATGTAAACATATTGACCATGACTCCAAAAAAAATGTGTAGTGTGTTAACGTAAATATTGAGCAATTTATTTACTAATGTAACACAAGAAGGTCAGCTGGAGAAATAGATTGTTTGTGTGCCTTTAGCCTGTAAAAATTGTTAAAATGAGAATCAACTATTTCAAGTAGTGTGATAGAGGAGAGAAATCTTACAGAAATGCTTGAGAATGTTATCCTTTTTTGTCACATTCAGCCTATGACTTTCCAAGTAATGGAGACCAACCAGCTTCAGGTAGACATCTGAATGATGATGACCCATGAGAGCTGGCAAAAGGTTATTACAAAAGAAGTGTTGATGGTCACTTCAGCAAAAAACATTGGGATAAGATCTATGTATGCAAAACCTCAAATTTTTCATTACTGTTAGTAAACTATTCTGAATTTAGCATAGGATATATGTATAAGTGGGATGAAAATCACAGGGATCCAGGTCCTAATTCAAGAAGTAGGTACAATCTTTAACACTTCCCATCAATTTCCTAGGGATTTGAAACCCTATGTAATTTTGAGGATTATGTTGGAGCAAATATCTATTTCTAATTTCTACATTGTTTTATCCCATATTGATTTAACATTTAGTATATCCTCAGCTCTGTTTCTACATTGCTGTCAATAATATATATATGTCTTGGCAGGAGTGTGCAGTAAAGAAAAAAAATCAACATTCCTCTCAAACATGTCTCTACAACAAATATGAAGATTTTAATACTAGTTTGTCTTTGAAATATAAGCAATTTTCAGACAAGTATAGCTATGGAAATAAGGTATTTGTGGTCATCCTGCCTGTGGACATGTACATCTGCTGACTGATTTCCATGCTAATTGACACCAAAACAATGATCTCAGAGGTAGAAGGCTGTTTTGGGACATGAGGAAGAAGGTAGAAGAGTTTATTAATGTTTTTCCTAAAGGACCATTCAAACATACTCCAATGCAAACTTCATATTTGAATATAATTTTGCAAGCAAAAGTGTAATTGACCTCCATGGTTTTACTTCAAAAATAGGTTTCTTAATGTTACTTCTACATTACTCCTCTGAAAAATCAAATTGGTGTTTGCTTTCTACTTATTTTGATAGTGGAATAGGGATTCTACTACGTCTCGTATGCAGTGTGTTAAAGTAGTGCCTTACACATACTGCCAAAGCAGGCTTCAGACACTTCTGGCAGTGTCTGTACCACTGCTTCCTTGCTGGTTTTTGGCATTTATGTGGGATGAGTACATTCATAATTTTGGGGCAGAGCTTTCATAAGCACTTGGGTAAAGGAAGGTGACTATACACGAAATCATAGTTCAGTCAGAATATTTGGAGGTTTTTTGCAATACTAGATGTTTTTTGGTATGCTAGAAGTCAAACGCCCACTTAAGTAAGTTATTATTGGCAGTAAAAAAGATATAACTGCTACAATAGTTAATGCCTTATAAATATGTAGAGTTAAGGAGAGACAATGAGTACATTGATAGCTACAGATGGATTTGCCTGTAGGACATAGTTTTTTACAGTAAAGAAATGGACAAACACTTGGCAGGCCCAGAGTCATCCTATCAACTCAATTTTGTCTCAACTTTTGAAAGTTTCAGTGTTAGAGCATGATAACAACAGCAATGAAGTCCCAACCAAAACTCATGGAATTTGTTTGGATAATGCAGAAGGCCCACAAAGAGATGAATGTTTTAATTTTCTGAAGAGGAACATCCAGAAGCAGTAAGGCCTCCATGCCTGGAAATGTTGACAAGAAATTCTAGCCTGGGATTTCCCCGTTTATGAATATTGGCATCCAAGATTATGTCTCCAAGAAACATTTCCTCTCTGTGACTTACTCATACTGGGAAAAAAATTTATTAGTTTGTAATTTATTTTTTTTTCCCCTCAGGTTAAATATCTGTCAGAGCACAACAACACAGAAAATAAGAGTTTTCATCACTTCAATTCACTATTTTACTCTCTATATTAGAATTGGTCCTTTAGGTCTAGTAATATATTTCAAAAGTAATAATGGGATAAATTAAAAAATGAAAAAAGTGAAACTAAAATTGTGTAGAGTTGTGTATATTCTGCAATTATTTACCCCTATGTAATAGTGACATAAAAAACTTGTTCCTTGGAAATTTCTATCCATTGATATGATGACAATATTTCCCACTCACTGTGTCAAAAAATTTGCCAGAAAATATTGTTCAAGGCTAAAGACTGAAAATGTCAGATTCCTTTGCAATTCTGCCACAAACTTTATGCAAAATCCTAAGAAGTATTTTATTTTACCCATTTGCCCCCTATGAAATATGAATATATTTTTCATAGACGTTCAACGTGGCTGAACATTTCTTTGCTCATGTATAGGCACTGCTTATAATCATTGGATGAAAAAAAAAAACAGACTAAGAGTTATAATTACTGCATAATAGCAGGAAAATTGCCAACTGATGTGTGAAACGTAATACTTCAAGGTCTGCTTCATTAGAAAACCCATGCCTGAATAGCCACATCCAAGTCAAAAACCTCATTTACTATATTGTCTCCTATTATTTTCTAATCTATTAGACTTCTATTCCATTTTCTCTTTTTCTTTTCTTTTTCTTTTCTTTT
>VWZD01012965.1:0-33039 GCA_013396695.1 Sakesphorus luctuosus
GAAGAAGTATGACTCAACAGAATGGTTCATAAAGCACTTGAGCTAAAGTAACTTTTAAGAAAGTCAGGATTTTGCAATCCTTCTCAAAACACAGACAGCCAAAAAAATAACTCCTTCTCCCAGAGAAAAAAAACCCAAACCCAACATAAAGCTGATACAAGTATAAACAGTGCACAGAAATATATTGACATTTCCTAATATTCCTATTTGTCACTTTACTATCATGCTTTTTTGAATATTAATATGGGAAAAATATTTTGTGTGTGTGGTTTTCTCTGTAAGCATAACACTGAACTTTAAAGCCCTTTAATTCATTTTATCTATATTATAATGCTATCAAACTAAGATAATATTTATGAGATCTAGTCCAAAACTTTTGAAACAGGCAAAAATGTTCAATTATTTCTGTTAGGCCATTTTTATACCAGGTTGCTGTGGAAGATCTGGGTTTGACTAGAATCACAGGTTTGATGGTTAAGCTGTTTAAAACTGTTTCAGTAAAGTAAGAAAAAGTGATAACATTTCATAGCAAGTTAGCTCAAATAGCTGCATGCTGTTGATGATTCGAGACATTCCCGTTATTGACCATCTATTTCAATAATTCACAAAACAAATTCTCATTAAATATACCCTATTTTTACACAGTAGGGAACTTTCAAGAGATTCACAGTTTTTATGTGGGTTTTTTCATCTTATAATTAACACAAGCATTTGGAGGATATATTTCATTTAATTAGACATGTATAAGAAGAACACATAATGAATATTAAAAAAAAGGAATACATTTTAAGGCAGGTATACTGAGATATAATTGCTAGAAAGAGTACTTTATTTTACATCTATATCTTTAAAGTAAGAATACTATTCCAGACAAGTCAAAAAATTTTGGAAAATAATTAGGTTTGATGATATCCAACCATTCTTGATTTCTGTTAACATCAGTAGATCTGGAGGATAAAAGCAAAGGTCAGCGTGAGAGGTGCTCTTAAGCATAGCAAATCACTGCCATAGCACTCTCCAGACTTTCCTCCATACGTCCTCTTTATGTCATTAAGACAGCTCTCAAAATAGGCATCACTTAACTTCTAGTACTTGTTAGCTTGTTTGTATTATCAAGATAAAGGCTAAATATTTTAAGTGTGGATGGTATTCAAAACAGATCGAATGCAGATAAGAACTGTGCTTCTATGTGCTGGGATTAACTGAGCAATAAAATACCTTCTCAAGGACATTTTAGTTCTCTGTGTTTTTTCCTTTTATTTTTTACTGTTGGGTTTGGTTTGGTTTGCAGGTTTTTTTCAGTGAATATCATTAGGAGAGATTTTAGTAGTTGAATAGACAGACTGTGTAGCTTTTAAAAGTGAAAACTAAATAAGTGACTTTTCTTTAGTGACTCATTAGAAGGGTCACTGATTATTAATTTCCACTAAATGACTGCCTAGCATGGGGGTGGAAACCCAGTCACCTTAGTGACTGCAGTTTCATTCACAGACTTTCAATTTGATTGTGTGCAGGCAAAGAGAGAAAATAACTGGATGTGACTTCTCAGCTGGCTTGGCAATAATACAGCCGGAGTTTTTAAAAAAAGAACAAAACCAGAAGGCAAGTCTAAGGAAAACTTCAGATTCTGTATTTAATTATTTAAAACAGCTGCCTAATTGTAAGCTTTATCTCTGACAGTTGTCAGATGTCTTCCTGCAAGTGAAGATCAAAAAGTATAATTAGTATGTAGTGTCTTTGTCCCTGTGGCTATCAGAATTTTTTTAATCTGTTATAATGTGCATTGATGAAGTCCTTAATGGAAGACAGTGATTTTCTCAGGTGAAAGTTTCCTTTCATTTTATCTAATTCTGTCTAGTTCCGGTTTTCAGATAAGTGAAAGAGTAAGATAAAAACTTGCCTTTGTATAGTTTTTAGCATAAATTCTTCAGCAAATTGACAAAAGGCTCCTACTGTGAGAAAAATATTTTAGCATGGTTCTTTTTCCCTAATGTAGAACAAAGACCTCCCTCCCTGTAAATGCAATTTTGAGCTTTGAAACTACCAATAATGTGTGAATCTCTTACTCCTTTCTTGTTTTATTCCTAATTAAAGCCTTAATTGGCTCCAAGCATTGAATATTTTGGACTCAATTCTTATCTGAAGTATGCAAATATACCAGTTAATTCATTTTCAAGGTAAAGCAATTAATACTTTAAATACCTTTACCTTTAAAAACTGGGAAAGCAAGTGGAGACACGCTTTCCATGAGGACTTGACGAATAATGGGAGAGAGTATGAAATGTCTGTAGTAGATGTAGAAGGGTGAATTCCTCTGGTTTACTTTTACACTTTCTTTTAGACAACTATACTTAAACAGTGAGTGTGACAGGAGAATCACAGGTGACTGAAAGAGATTACAGCTTGTCTCAGTCCTTGTGAGGAATTAACAGCCAGTAGCATCCAGTAAGAGCTGATGTCTTCACCACAGCAGTCTGTGAGACAGCTAGCTTTGTTCAGGCACTTGGTCGCTCTTGACTGCAATAGCATTATTTCATCTGAACTCAGCTTTTACCCATTCTCTGCTCTTCTGAGTTCTTGCTAAAACTCATTGTGTCTTCCTTTGTCCCTCTGAAATTGTTCTTTTTGAAAAAAAATATACCTTTAATGTTGGATTGGTAAGAGAACCCCTTCAATGGCTTTAGGCTCTACTTCTGTTAGCAAATAAATATATGCAACTGCACAGCATATACTGTTTATTGTATAGTAATAAAAGTACTAATCAAAACATAAATTCAAAACTATTGAAAGCAGTAGAACTGTCCGCGCATGCCAGTCATGCTGAACTTCATGATATTGACAGGCACAGCAAAAGGCTGAAAATCCTTCAAGATAGCTTAGGGCCAGACTATTGCAGATCATAGCAAATATGAAGAATTAGTCTACATCGTACTACGCTGTTACATTAAAGACAGCCAAAGAGTGAAAAAGTTAGGCCAGCCTGACAAGCATTGGTGCGGGGTTAGAGGAAAGAGAATGTCAAAGACTGTCATGACCATTTAGACTGTCAGAAAAATAGCAGGCACTAGAGCTTAACCCAATCCTCAAGTTTATTATCACAGAGTACCTAAATTTTGTGACTAAAATAATGTTTCTATTTATTTCTGAAAATATGCTAATTTTTGAGATCCTAGAGCAATTTTGTCAGCATTTAAACTTTTTCTCAAGTCTCAGACTCCTGACACAGAAAGCACCGTAACTGATAAAGGCTAGAAAAGTGTTGTTTATTTAGGTAGAAAGCTGTGAAAATATGACTTGTATATATCTTAAAAGCACAAGACACAGAAAGCACATAGAAGTAATGATATTAGAAACATGAATGCCTCATAAGCCCAAATTAAATTTCCTCATTTATTTATACAAATGTTGATCATGTATAAGTGTACATACATGCAAATGCGTGTCTTTTAAAAAAATATGTGTTTGGTTTTACAATATTATGAGTTGAAATAGCCTTCCTACATTTAAGGAATGCTTTTCTATCTGTTATATTTTTTTTTAAGTAAATTCAATTAAAAGGCTCAAGAGAAATGTAATAAATGTAAAAATCTTCTTTTGATTTAAAGTGTGTGTGTGACTTTGAGAGCTCAGTCATGTGGAAAGCAGAGCAGAAACTGTAATCATGTCCTAGTGCTCCATTGTATAATATTTCTTCTTCAGTGAAGCCTAAATTAAGAAAGTCAGAGTTTAAGAAACATCATAAGCTTTTCAAAACCTGGATTAACCTTTCAATTGTTTACAGTGATTGTCACTTTATATTTACAGAAACTATGTCTAAATGCATAATATAATTACAATAATGAGTGAGGAAAAGATGTATTTTTAAAGAAATGTAAACATAAAGATGTAGAGAAAAGTAGAACAAAACAATACAGAAAGATTTCAATTAACAGTCTTCTTTATCTATAATTCTAGCACTGCAAAATTGCTAAAAGTTTAATGGTGAAAGGACCGTTCCTCTTCTCATGGTAGCTACTGAACAAAAAGGGGGTTAATATGAGAGTGGCTTCATGCATTCCCAAGGACTTCAGCATCAGCTTTGGGTGCAGGCAGGGAATGCTCACCAATGTGGGAGTCTGGAAGCTCAGAGCTAGAAGCGGGACCTCAGATGTGGGTAGGTAATTCTTCCCCAGCCTCAGGGCAACCTGAGATGAACAAGGAGTTTGGCTATTTTAGGGATTCATGGTTTGATATCTTTACTTTGAGGTCTGACACAGTCAGTGCATACATTTTATTGTCCCTTCTGGCTCCATAAAACCCTCAAAAAACCAAACCCACCTCCCCCACACACACACATTTGTTTTTTCTTTCCTTAAATCTTAGCATTTTTAATCTTTATCTGATTTTTTTCTCTAAGTTATATTTCAATGACGAAAATTGTGTTCAGTTACTGTTGTCATGCACCTTTCCATTTATTCCGTTAGACTCTTCTTTTCTGATTTATCAAATCCCACAGAAAAAAAAAATGCCATTTTTTCTTTCCTTTTTTTTTTTCCATTTTTTTTTTTTTTTTATTTTCCAGATCTGCTGAAATGTAATATGGTTTATTAAGCCAAGTGAGTTTGCATGATTCATGACCAGAGAAAATTTTGCCTTTTACCTTTTGCTTTCAAAAGTAATCACACCACATGCTATTAGCAGTTTTTTTATATCAATCCATTCATCATTTATAACTTGTCAGTTCTTTCTCATTCTCTTTCTTTCTTTAGGGACAATAGCAAAAATACTTCTCCCTTCATGTTTCATATTATTTTGCCAAATGCATATTGATATTTAGATAGCCAACACAAATTTATGCTTGGGCAAATAATATGATTTTATCTTGTTATAAAACCACTTTAGTTCCTGGGATGCATCCAAAATTCTGTGTGTGACTGTGCCTTTTAATATCCTTAATATTTGCATTTAAAATGACCATATGTTAAGTGCATATAGTCCAAGAGAAGTAATAAAGAGCCGTATGAAAAGTAGGTTTTGTAAGGCAGAAAACCAACAGTGATGCTTTTAGTTATATAGTTTTAATTTTTCCTGACACCTGCAGTTTATTGTGGCATTACTAAAAGTGCATAAATTGTGTTCAATTGTAGGTAACTTAATTGTACAGTCCTTTCATCTGGACAGCTGTTTTGAATTACAAGTAGCTGAAATAGACTCTCCCCAGAGAATGTTTTTACTATTTAATCTGTGAAGACATTTATTTCTCTACCTAGATCATAACTGTTCTTTATATGTTGAAAGAAGCTGTACTTTTTTTTTTTTTTTAAGAAAAGATAAAACAGTCAGTTTAGTGAAATATCAAGGGTCAAGATCCCCTGAGGTGAAACCTGTGAGTTAATGCAGCTGTATTCACTTATATTCATCTGAACTTGACATAGTTCCTGGAGTAGAGTAAAGTTGAAGAACAGAGCAGAGAATAACAATTTAATGTAAGAAAATTGCATTGAAACTACAAGGTAGCTTGTATACACCTTTCAAAGGTGTAGTGGGAATTTAGGTGTTCCACACTTCATAACCTGTTTTTTTTAATAGTTTTTCATAGGCATATGCACAGATAAAATCTTAATTCTTGATTTGTTTTATAGAATACACAACTTTAGATAAATTAGTTACTCAGGGACAGATAAATAGAAGGTCTTGTAGACTTCGGTGACAATCAAATAAGGTTCTTACTGTCCCTGTCAAGTGAGCTGATGACTAATGACATCATAGTTCCGTAGCTTAAATGGGCATAAATTTCTTCCACCACAGGTCTTGCTGTTCCCTCCATGCATTTCACTGATAACATCTCCTTTGTGCTGACACATGTATTCATTCAGCCATGCACTACCCTGGGAACAGATATGGGTTAAAACTCTTTTGAAGAGGTTGTTTCTCAATATATGTTGTTATGCTATTCCAGTTCATCGTGCAGCTTTGGAAACACCAGGCAGTGGCACTCAGAGAAAGAGATTCTCAGTGGCAGGAGAAAGCAGATCAGAGTAGGGGCAGCAAAGGGTAAGACCTCTCCTGGTGTTACAAATTCTAGCTCATTCTTGCTCCAAGCACTTTTTACAACATTGTTAGCCATAACATTTCAGTCTTTACTGTGTTATTCCATGATTTAGCCAGAGTTGAAGGTACTTCTTATTCTATTTGAATAAATCCTTTTCTCAGTTAAAAGTGGCTCTTATACCATAGTTTGTTATCACAGAACACTGCCTGAACAGAAATATGAAAACCTAATTTTTCTCCCTCTCAAAATCCTTCAGTATCTAAGCATATTTTCTTCTTTATTTCCCTGTTAAATAATTATTTTTATGTCTGTATAGTATATACTTCTCCTTTATTATTGTTCTTTTCTTTATAAGATAATATGCAATGCAGAAATATATAATCACTATACAAATATATACTATATCATATATAATATATATATACTTCTGTATCCATGTGTAAGTTAATTAATTTGTATTCTTTTTCAAAAGTAGCTCATGGATATTTTAACCACAGTGGCATAGGACAGTGAATGACACTGTTTAATTTACTTTTAAATATTACACAATTCTTTCATCTGCTAAGAAAGTAAATTTTGAACATTTTTTGTAAAATGTCACTTTCCAAAACAACTAAGCAGAGTGTTTGACAAAATTAAATGGGGAACTCTGATGGGAAGAACAAGAGGATGGAGAGACTATCAGAAATTTCCAATTACTATTCCTGATAAAACTTTTTTCAAAAATTTAGATATACTCCCTTGAAAATAATTTCATAGTTCTGAGTACTTCTGAAATCTTCCTTTTTAATTTCTTAAATAAGAGTGAGTAATTAAATGTAATAAAATATGACAAGATACTGAAGCCAAAGTTGTACACAACTGAGGAGGTGAAAAAATACTTGTGAGGATATTCTAAGCCTTGTAATCAGCTCCAAGTATGAGGTGTCATGGAAGAAATATCTGTTCTTTCCTCTGCTTATTTTACATTTTGTTTACTTCAAAAATGAGTGCTGCAGTGCCAGCTTAGGATTTGTTTTCCTTTAGTGGTTTGTGTTTTCATCATCACCCTGCATCTAACTGAGTAGTTTAACTACAGACAACTGAGAACCTCACATAAATAAAAATATGAAGTACTTCAAGGCAAAGGAGAAGGTCAAGTCCTTCTGGAGCTGTAGGTGGACTAGTGCAAGAATCAAAAGGTAATAGCTTTAAGAGATCTCTTTTGCACATAACTTCCACTTTATATAAACATGCCCATTTACTTCNATTTTACCTCTTCATGGGAAAAAGTGCTTTATTTCCTTTTTCCATGTTGCTTGCTACTCTGAATATTTTTCATCAGTGAAAATTCTACTGCTGCCTTTGCCTCGGTGGATCTGGTGCTGGAAGTCTTCTGATTCTGTCAAGCCACATTTCTTCAAATCTCTGAGTATCTCTGCCACTTGTATTCTGCAGTTTACAATAGGATTTACATACCTTTTGAATAGATTGATAAAAATATTTTAGATGATTATTTTGATAGCATATCTCCAAAAGTTGGACTAAGGTGAAATTAGAGATAAGTGAAAATTAAGGTGAAGACATCTGGCTCACCTAGGCTTGAAATGTTGCAATCTACTTTTGACCTGATTAAGAGCAAACAAAAAATAATCACAATCCTCTATGAAAGAAAATTTATTTTGAGATATCTAGTTTTGTCTTGACAGAAATGAAAATACTCAAAGTAATTCAATTCAAATAATCAATTTTTTTTAATCATATGTTTCCCCCTGCCAACTCCCTCCCAGCCCAGGACAGATTAACTGTAGAGAGTGGTTAGATTCCCTCTGGCTTATAATTAGTACACGTGATTGTAGTGGGTTTTCTGGCTGTGGACAAAAAATATTCTCCATTGGTATAGACTGCTTTCACAAAGGCTGACATCCCTTGAGGAGTACTGTTCAAAAGTTGCTGAAGGTGAGAGAGTAAGGTAATAGGATTTGCTAATAAGTGAAATTTAACTTTGCATTAACATTTTTTGGGTTTAGTAAGACATTGTCAATTAACATTGAGGTTTATTTGAGTTAGCAGTGCTTTTGAAATAAAGCTAGTGGTGTTCAATAAATTCCCTTTGCACAGAGGAAAACTTAGACTATAAAGGTAAAATTCAGTCACTCACAAGAACAATGTGGGCAAACTTTTTTTTTTTTTTGAAAATTTTCTAATCTTAGAAAACTAATTTCCCTGACATGGTTTCTAAGGTGATACTTCAAAAAAGTTATATTATTTTGTTAACAAAGTAACTGACAACAGTGACTAGGATATATGTATTAAATCTTATGTTGTTTCAAATAGTGTTCTCTTCTAACTAGTAATATTTTATTATAAATAAACCAAATTCTGAAGGAATATTTTGCTTTCTTATTCATGTGTGCACCCACTACAAATCCTTAGAGACCAAAAAAGAAAAAAAAGTATGAATCCCTTTTTTGAATCTGGGACTGCTACGATGTGAAAATGTGAAAGGTTTCCAGTAAGAAAATTAAGAAAGTCCCATGGATTTGAAAACAGAGAGTTTACTGAAAAATCATACTGAAAGAAATAGTTTTCAGCCTTCCCAAACATGTAACATATTTTATATCGGTTTTGTGATTAAGGACAGTAAAAGAATTTCACTGCTTGACGAAAGCCCTTTCCATTTCCTTCCTGGAGTGGTATTAGATCCATGCTGTGCTTGAGCAGGTGTCTGACTAGATGCCATCTAGTGAATGAAACCATGACACCAATATACTTCTGTGAAAGGGTAGTAAGAAACACGTGCCAGAAGGAGAATGGCACAGGTTCCAGTGCTGCCATGCTGAATTGGATGTGCTTTCAATGCATCAGAAGCAACAAGAAGGAGATGGAGTGGATAAGGATGGGATGGGGCAGGCAGCCAGCCACTATTCCACTTCCATTCTGAAACACAAAATGGAGGTTAAGACTTCACTCAGACCATTTTCTTCAGAATATATATTTCAGTCTGAGTTTATGAAATTTGAATATTTGTTTGCATTTCTTCCTTAACTAAATTTATACAAGGGACTTGTAGTAGACCAACTCAAAGGATTCTTATTTTGGAAAGAAACCAACTATTGAAATATGCTATAGAGACATCTGAGCAGGAAACCCTAGTTGGGTTTATCCTCAGAAAAGAGCACCGTTTGTTTTCATTACTGATGTCTAAATGGAGCATAGCTGTACCTAGTTACCACATCAGCCAGCTTAATCAGCAGGCAAAGTTCAGCTCTCAGATGTGTTCATGGGCTAACAGGGCTAAGTATCATTCATGATTTCAGTTCACAGAAGTTTAGACAGCTTAATGGACTCTGTAGTGTGCTCTGTTACACTCTGATTCTGCGACATACAGGCAAAAGTAGTTTTGTATATCTGTACTGGATACATCTATGATCCTGCAGTAAGAAGGCACAAAAAAGGTAGCAGAAACATCCACTGGTTGAGTGCTAGCAAACGTTTCAGTATTGAGTTATCTGAGACAATTTCTCCCTGAGTGCATACATGACCTATTCCAAATTTAATTTAAAGTGTCTTAAGGTGTCAAGGCTTTAAGCTGTGTTTGCCAGCCTAAGTTATGACTGCTCCAGTTCTTCTCTTTCATGATAGCTTCCCTTTACATTTCTGTAATTGAAAGATCTAGCTTATGTTCTTTTTGTGTGCAGTATATGGGGTGAGAGATACTAAATAATCAGAAGGAGGGAAAGGAAACTGTAAATCACTATCCCCTTCTCACGCAACTTCCTTCTAACTGTTCCCTGTAACATGTGTTTTCTGTAGCTATATTTTTAATACTAGGTGCCCAACACTGTAATAATTATGTGATTGAAGTGTTGATGGACTTTCCTAGGTCCTTCTGTTCTCTGTGTTGCATAATTTTTTCAAAATAATGTGTTCACAGCTCAAAGTGTGTATCCGTGCTGTAGGTTCAGCCTTTCAAGTAAGGGGCACGTCTCTGCCCTTTTCAGTGCCTTCCCTGGGGTGTGTTCCAGTTGTGGCTAGACCTGGGGGAGAGAGGTATGGTCTTTAGCATACTTGTGTTCTGCAGTGTAAAACAGACCCTTTGCCTTAATTTACCCAGGATTTCTCTGAGCAGACAGCTGGATGAGTGACGGTAAAGCATGCAGTATGGCCACCTTTCCTTGTGGAAGGCAGGCAGAGGCACGGTGCAGGCTGGAGACAAGGCTGTAAGGGAGAATGGGTGTCTGCCCATACTAAAGTTTCAGCTTATGACATTGAATCAAAAGAACATATGGTCATGTGTTAAAAATGTCCTTAATCACAAAAAAAAAAAAAAATATATATAAACCCTTAGGCTTCTTAAATGCTACTTTGATTCTAGAGTGACTTATACTTGAGAGATGTAGATAGAACTCAACCTTAGGAAAGTCATCTGAATATGGGGGAAGTCTAAAATGTGAAATCCTGGCTACCTGCAGTGTTTTATAGCTAGTTTCAATTTCACTTAGCACTGTAAGCCACCTAATTTGCTATGTGTCTTCATGCATTTCTATCACTCTGAATAGTCAGAATTTCATATGGCACATAGTTTCAGAAAAAATACTCAGCAAAACTGTATCACATGTTAATTTATTGTCCATCTCACCTTCAAAAGGCAATGCAGATAGAATAATTCTACTTATAGATAATAGTAAATTCGTATGCACATGTATTTTTGCTGTATAAATATGATCTAATGATTAGGCCCTGTAAATCCTTGGGAAACTTCTGTATCTCAAATATGTAGTGTCAGACAGGAGCACACAAGATACACTGAGCTATCTGTTTATCTGTGTCAGTGTGCTGTGTTGTAGTGGCCAGCCTGCTATCCCTGTTGATCTCCAGTGTTCAAATTCATTCTCTGTGCTGTGCAGTCCTAGTCTTACACTATCTGAATATAAGAGGCTATGTCCAAAGCGGGGGGTATGATAAAGCCCAAGCAAACATTTAAATGAAGCAGCAATATTAGTAGACAAGAAGAAAACCCCAACCTGCTAAAGTGACTGCTGTTTGACAAGACAGAGAAAATCTGCAAAGAGATATTTATATAATTTCTACATTTCTATAGTTCTGTCTATATAATTTATGCAATAGAATACATTAATCACTTCTGTATTCTGTTAAGAGTAGTTGTATTTTAATTTTAGTACACTACTGTATTGCCCTGCTAAATCAAAATCTCTTCAGACATCAAATGTCTACAAATGAGTAAATTTCGTATGAAGCATTAGACCTTTTTCATGTGGAATATCTTAAAGGACCTGGTCAGAGAGTCTGACAGGGAATACTTTCCCTAAATCCACACCATGTCAATTCAGGGAAGCTGAGTGGATTTACTGATGCCGTTCTGCTGTTACAAATTAATTTTGTGAGTTTTCTGGACTTTATGGCAAAAAAACACAAACCAAAATAAAAAACTTTATTCTAAAGAGGCCATGTCATATCTGTGTGAGCTGTTACTGTCCATGTTCTCCCTGTTAACCTAATTTGGTTGCTACAAGGTGTATGTCAAATAGTCTGTCAGAAAATAGTCAAATTAATTAGATAATCTCCTTCCACACAGTATTTAATAATCTTCGGCTGTTCATACCAACAATTTGCATGTGTTTTGGGAGGGAGTATATGCCAGATCTAATAATATGAACCTTAATTTCAGCATATGATTCATTATTTTTCTCTTTTTTTATCCTCTTCAGTGTAAAGGCAGCAGCATTAAAATTATACCATTCTGCTGTTGTAGTTCAGAAGAGACAGATATGGTCTTGTTGACCAGTAAAAATGTGTTGTGTTCTAAGGTCTGTTTACCTTGAAGGTTGTCTTCAGACTTTAATGAGTTTCTGGAAACTTTATCTTTTCAAGAAAGGTAAGAAAATGGCAGGTACTTTTCAGGATTTTGATTAATGAAATGAATATAGCATTGGTCTAGCGCTTTTTTTGTAGTTATTTGGAGGTTTTAAATTAAAAAAAAAAGTGGAAAAAATGTGTCAAAACATCAGTCGTGTTGAATTGGCATAATGTTTTTTTTTATTGATAATCTATGACTCTGTCTTGTTGATTGATTTGTGTTTTCATTAATTCATCTTCCATTTGATCTTTCTAGCCTTCATTAGGATAACAAGAAGAAGATACAGGTATTGTAAAATTGAATTATATCACAAAGATAAATTAACCTGGATATGTGTTAATTAACCCTGGGTATGTGCTAGACAGAAGCATGTAGCTGTTCATCTTCCAGTTATATATTATGAGTCACTTAGTGAATAAGATTCAGCCATATGTGAAAGTTTTGATGTGAAATCCAAAGCAGTAAAATCAGAGAAGAGTTTATTAGCCTGGATCCAGGTTTATTTTTAAACACTAAGTAAAAAGAATTTGAGTTTTTATTTTCAGAGTCAAGAAATAACAAAATTTCCTATCCCATTAGTCTTAAAAATGTCTCACTTGTTTCCTGTAATCCTGAGATGATTCATTCAGTAACATTCATCTATCAATGAACTAGAATCAGTGTCTACACTATAAGTCTTCCTCTTGCCTTTCCCCTGCTCACTCCTTTTCACTTCTCCGTGTGATTCCCAGTATCTGTTTCAATATGGCAAAGCATGTGTGTAGGTTGGTACCTGCTCCTGGTTAGAAAGTTGATAGCTGCTGTTGATTATACTCTTGCTAGTGTTGCAGAAAATAGAGAAAAATATTCCAACCTAGCAGCATAAAAAAGAGAAAGTTGTTATGCTATCTGATGGTGATGTCTCCCTGCAGAATGCTTTTACCCTTTCACAGAAAAGTTCCTCATATTATCTTTTGGGGAAAGCAGACTATCAAGACTTACTTTGAGTTCAGGGATAAGAAATGTAAAATAAAATTGTCCATTTACAAATTAAATTTCCTCTAGAAGAGAGGACAGAACTCCATCAGTTAGATTGCTACTACTATACCCATTTGCAACAGTAAGTTCATGCAGTCCTGGAACTTGGAAAGACAAATTTAAAAATATAAATAAATAAAAATCTGTCTGCATTTAGAACAACAATGCTGTAACAAAGAAAATTTGAAATTGAAATTTGAATTTGAAAACCTTTAAAGATTTATTGTAATACTGGGAAGTGGTAACATTGAATTTAATTTATTTTTACTTTACCAGGATAGGTATTTTATTCAGAGTAGAAAGAGCCTTGATTGGGTTTAAGGCAGTATTTAGATGCTATCTATTTTATCATTTGAGTATTAAAATCTATAGCAGATCTGTTGAGTGGATCTTACAATAACAGTGAGGTACTAGTAAGGTATTGCNTCTGTAGTTACTGTGAAAAGCAGTGTATTACAAATCAAATGCATATGAAGGCCGATATACTGTGTAGCAATAGATGCAGAAAGCAGCCCACAGGGTAAGAGCAAAGCAAGCACACAGATTTTATTGGNTTTGTTTTCCTTTTTAAGTACTATTATTTGTACTCCAAGTTCTTGGAAATACTCATTTATTTTACACACTATATATATGCCTGACAAAATCTAGTCTTCCCCGAGCCATATATTTTGTATTGTGCTTATAAGCCTTCCTCTGTCCTTCTGTCTCTGCGGTCTTGATTTGGAGGCATTCTAGCCCCTAACTAAACATTTAAAATCAATTAATAAAACCATATTCATTACCCGCATTAACCTGCCTTCTTTTTTCCTGCTGTGGCAGTCTTTGGGTGTAATCCTTGAATGTCTGATTGAGACATCTGATGCCTAAATTAATATTTGCAGTGATAGATAATCAAGTATACATCAGTGGTGTGGAGGACCAGTTTCCAGTTTCTTTAACTGAAATATAATGCTGTACTTGATGGTTTCATGTCTTGTTAGCTTATAATGTAATGGAAATGGAATAATAAGCTGAAATACTTAATTCTGAAGATGAAGGTTGGGGGTTTTTTGTACCTTTCCCTTAAATTCACTAGTGACATGCTCCTATGTCTATTTCCTGAAATAGTATTTTTTGATAAAATCAAAAAACTTAAAGTGATTGGAAGGGTTTGCCTGGAATTCATGAGACCATGGTAAAATGCTATATTGGGGTACTGACATTTTAGGGTAATGTTTTCTTTGACTCAACTACATAATCCTTTTGTTTCACACCTGACTAAATTAGAGATAATATTGTTTTACTGAGTTTACAATCCACTGAGTTATAGTAAGCTATATCAGGTAGATATGAAAGAATAGATATTAAAAAAACCCAACAAACAAATGAAGGTATAAACACTTGATTTAACTGTGAAAAAAATATGGAAAGCCATATTTTACAAGTTGTGTCAAATTGCTTGTGGTGTGGAATCTTGTTCTTCAAGAGCTACTGGAACTAATTCATCCCTCATACCAATTATACATTGTCCAGTGGTGTGGCAGTCTGTGATAAGGCTGTGTTCCACATTTAGAAAATAAGGATAGCAGCTGAGCTACGGATGTTTCTAGAGACTTATCTTATATATTTTGACTTTTAAGGGCTTAAGTCAGACCCCAAACTTTATTTAAATGTAATTTATATTGAATTATAGTTATCATCCTACTTACCTCCTGTCTGTTAAGCTGCTTAGAAAATAAACAGTATGTACCGCCTAAGCATATGCACTGAAAATAAACTGTCAAAGAGACATTATGGGATTATTCTTTTGTTGTAGCTGTCATTGGGTGAGCTGTTCCACAAACACTTGCTAAATTATGTAACTTTTTTTTTATACTCCTTGCTTTGTATGCCAGTGTCCCTGCTCACTTGTTTTATGTAACAAGTTGCTGAAATGAGACAGAGAAGCTTTATTCCACAGCATTCATTCCTGCCTGCCAGATGGTTAAGTGACTTCTGCTTCGGAAGTCTCAAAGTTTTCATGCCCTGACAACTGGATTTACAAATTGTGTGGTTTGGGTATCTTGAAATGATAGGCAAGCAGTTATTAAAAAGAGAATCTGCTATCTGCCTGTTCTCGTTTTGTTTTAAATCTCTGATGTGATCCTTCGATACTTCACTCAAAGCTAATCTGATCGAAACCTCCTATATGTTATCTCAAACCTACAGAAATCTTTCCTGCTTTTACTTACTGAATGTGATCTGTGGGTTAGAGTAGATGTTTCCTTTTATTTTACATCACCTTATCCTTCAAAGCTTCTTTTCGAAAGTCAAGTTTTATTTCTTTCACCATCTGTTTGAGGGTGTTTCTCAAGAAATTATCCACAAGAGCTTACATAAATCAATAACTTATATGTTATACAAGTTCTTTCACAAAAACATGTATACATATATAATTTATATTGGACTATTTTCCTTAGAAAGAGGGATAATTTTGTGATGACTAAAGACTGTATAATATTTCACTAAACAGGTACATGAACTGTCTGAAATTAACAGAGAAGTGGGAAACACTATAGAAAGAGAACTTTAATCCCATAAGGCAAAATATTCTCTTTAGTCAGTGTAAAGTCATGGATTTGGGGGCATAAGAACCTGTCTTGAGTTGAGCTGGCAAAATGCCAACTGCCCAAAGAACAGAGTTAGCCTATGGCTGAGAAAAGGAAGAAGGGGAAAAAAACTTTTAAACTAAGTTTATGCTTAAACTAGCTACATATATTTATACAGAAAAGAGAAAATTAAGAGAAAATTACAATGTAACACACAGTTACACGAGCTAGGAATAACAAAAAAAAAACCTTCCCCACTCTCCAGTGAAAAGAGATTCTATCACTCTGCATTTATAAGCACCACAAAAGACACCCAGCAAGAAACAGAAAGAGTAACAACAAAATATTTCTACTTCCTTGAACTCAAACAAAAGGCAAGTAGAAGCAGCAGCAGGAGCAAGGCCTAGCACAGCAAAACAAGTCTAGCACGTCTTGCTTGTACTTCAGCCATGGCAGAACTGACTAAGCCCCTCCCACACACCGGCTCTTACCCCTTCTGAGATGATGTCATAATATGGTATGGAATACAACACTACTGGCTAGAAGAAGTCAGCTATTAGCTAGCTCAGCCCAGCTCAAATCAGCTGACAATTCCAGGCCTAGTCTGAACTTTAAAACCTAAATTTTAGGCCTACCTGGCTAAACCCACAACAAAACCACAAACAGATGAATGTCAAATGTGACATATAAAAAAGGTGAAACTTTCAGCCAATGAAATGAAAAAATGTTATAAGTGGTAAGAATTCTGAAATATGTTGGGGGTTATTTAACTTTTTTAGTAAGTAGGGTTGTTTGTTTTTACGGTTTCAATAACACAAAATAAAAGGCATTATTTCACTTCAAGTCAAGCTCTATGACTTGAGTCTTGTGAAATAAATTATGAGGGCTTACCTTCTTTTGTTTTGTTGCTGTTTTTCTCTGCCTTTCATTGACCCAGAGTGGTGTTGTATTACTTGGGTTACAGGACTGTGCAGAAAAATACTTTCTCATCAAACTTGGTCATAGCAATGCCTTAGGACTTCTTCATATTCTGTAGTAGGTCCTGTGTTGCTGGGTCATTGTTTGGGGGAATCTCGAGTCAGCCAATAATAATGTTGCTGTAGAGAAACAAGTGAACAAATCACTGTCATCAAACCAATAATATTGGAATATAGTTCCAAGAATGTTTTAATCCTTTTCTTGGAATAATAATGTTGCAGGAATGGATGTTTTCACATAATGTGAACTACCACCAGATATAATAAATTTGCAGGTGTTGGCACATGTGATATACTAGACAACTGGAAACGAACACTTCAATCTCTCTTGACAGTAGCCTTACATGATAAGAGTCCTCAGCTAGTACTTTCTGTTATGTCAAGATTATTTTTCTTCCTGCCTGAAACAGGAGAGCTTTTTGCTAGTATCAGATATCAGTGTCTGGGCAGATGGTCTTTAAATCCCCTAGCTCTTTAAGTGGGTGAAGGAAAGCGCCTAGAATTAACCTGAAGTTTATTTTACTGGATTTGTTTGTCTATTTCAGGCTCAACTGTCATATTGATTTAGATTTCTATTACAATGACATATTCTTATATATTAGCTTTCAGAAACGAAGTTAAGCAATGACCTGGGAATAGGAGGCAGCCTCTTTCCAGGTTTTCTAAGAAAATTTCTCCGAGTCCTTTAGGATAAGCTGAAATATTCCTTATTCAGACAAACTTTTCAATCAGAATAGTGTAGCTCTTTCTAAAAATGGGAGTATATAGTTGTCTTCTAATTTAAACATGGGTTAAGTTTTTGCTGAAAATCTGTGTGACTTTCCTGCTTTGAGGGAGGGACTGAAATCCTTAAAGGGATCAATCCTTGCCAGGGCTGTGTTTTTCCAAATCTGGTGTAAGTTTTGGTTTATATATGTTGTATAGATGGTTTATTTCACTGCAGAATTTGGGTAGAATCGCATATTCCCTACTGCATGAATAAACCCTGGTGGTAAGACAGAAGTGACTTGCCCTGCGCCTCCAAGACCTGTGCACTACAGGCCATATTTAAATCCCACAAGGAACCTTGTATTTTCTATGATCTGTTTGCTGGAGTTAGGGCCAGTTTTTTCAGACATTGAAGAGTGGCTATAGATATGATACAAACAAAACAAGTTGTATAACTAATGGTCATACATTCTAAATTGTTAATATTACATTTCTTAGCAATTATTTATTAACACAAACAGCTGTCTGTGATTTGTCTGTGGTAACAGAGATTTATCCTGGAGGTCTGCACTGAGTCAGGCCACATCCAGCTTGTGGTATAATTTTAGCTTTTGATAATAACAGGAAGTTTTGGAAATCAAATGTGTGGTTTCTCATTCTGAGTCTAATCCTTTTCTTACTTCTTATCCCCTACTGATCTCATTCTCTTAAAATCTTGTTCTCTTTCTATCCTTCAGAGTATGCTTTCCTTATAATTGCTGTGTTATAGTTTGCCTAGAGGTATGTAACTACTCCCAACCTCCTGCGGCTGAAATTCTTGCTGTGAAGATGTTTTATTTTTTCCCAGAAAAGTGTCTATTTCATGAGTTTTGCAACGTTGCTTAAAAGTAAAATTGGACAGTAATCCTTCAAACTGCTTAGATAAGCCCCTCAGGGAATTATAATGATATTGGCCGTTTTCTAAATAGCTGAAACAGAGCTTCTGTTTGAAAGAACCATTAAAGAGATGAGTAATCGCTGGTGACAGATCTTCACAATGGTATTTCAACAACTAATTAGGATTGTTGTCACAGTTAGTGGCATTTCTTCTTGGTAAAACAGCATGCAAAGTACCCTGACAGCCCAGAAGCAGGTGATGAGTATGAGGTCACTGTACAGCTGCCCAGAATAGTAAAGAAATTATTAAATGTCTGCAACCTGGGAGATAGAGATGTTCTCCAACTAATTCTTGTGAGAGACTGACGTGTCAGTCCGTGCTGACATGAAGAATCTTTCTAGACATAATTCCTTAATCTAGGAAAGGAAAATGGTTCACTTAAAAAAAAGGGTGTTAAAGCAAAACCTTCACATTGTCCAGTGTGTATGCAGTATATATGTAATCTTGTGTGGTGAAATGAATTATCATATTTTCCAGACTGGCAGTCTGTTTGGAAATGAAATGACTGAATGAAAACAGCATAGAGAGCAGGAACTGGAAAAATCAAGATTTCACCTATTCCGAACATCTTCCCTTTTTCAGTGAAAGTCATAACTCTTGCCTTTATGAATTCAGCTGTTAGACAAGAGACCAGCCTTCTGATGTTCCTGCTTTCTCAATTGATTATAATGTGTTATAGTTAGAAAAGCCTAACACAGTAAAAATATAACAAGAAGTATATTAGTTGATTTGGAGAGAACCCATTTGTTTATGAACATGTTTTCACCTTTTTTTTTTTTGTTTTCCTCCAGGCATAAGGAAGAAGAATATGTGTTAATAAAATTTCTTGAGATGGTAAAACTACAGACTTCTAATATACAGCTTCACAATACAACAGAATATTCGTAATCAGTGCCTGATGACTTTGAATAAGCCAGGCAAAACCCAGCTTTTTCCCCCGTTTTCATTAACATTTGCTTTATATTACTATGGGGATGAAACAAAATATTTTGCTAATTTTGAAATAGAAAAAACTAAAGAGACTTATAAGTGTTCCTACTAGTTTTGGATGATCAAGTCCCCATGCACATCTGTATTGCCCTGCAAATTTCTTGATAATAACTTAAAGTAGTGTCAATAAGGAATAGTTTCTAAAATATTGGTTTTAATTTGTACTTTTAATAATTGATACAAAGAAGAAAAAATACAATCCTGGCAAAAAGCAGTATAAAACTAAGTATTTTATATTCTTCAGAATTAAATTGTATTTGGTCAAGGTAGACATTTCTGTCTCAAGAAAAATTGAGATGTCATGACTGATTTTCAAACTCCAAAAGAATCATAAAGCCAAAACTTTATGCATTTTTGAAGGAAATTTAAAGAAAATATTTTCTCTTTTAGCTTCAATCTTTCTTGATTTTGACTTAAAATATATTTCAAAATTATTTATTCTTTATTTTTCAGTTGTCTTTATAGCTATTGTACTTAAAAAATGGTGTGCATATTATCTCCTTTAGAAATTCTATCACTATCTTTGTGGAAAACATAACATATGGAACATAGACCGTAGAGCTTTTCCTGGATGGCATTGGGTATGTTGAGATTAATGAAAGAAAATAATTCTACACATGGTTTCTTATATAATTTGATAATTGATATTCCACTCCAGATTTCAGTAGAGAGGTATAAGCTGTTGGAAAGCTTTTTATAACCTAAAAGAAAACCTTTCAGAAAGTAAGCTTGCTACGTGTTCTGCAATCATAACTTCATGGAACAAAATATCTTAAGGACATCCTATTTCACCCACTGTGGAATTTTAATTCTGAAACATGCTTGTCTCTAGGGACATATGGCTAAGTTTTTAGGATTTAGAAATTTAAGGCTACAGGTAGCAAAATTTGGGTACCTTCATGAGAGTCATAGTGGTCATTATATACAGAAATAAATAAAACTTTTATTTTAGTTCATTTATCATCTTAGTCTTGGAAGTGTCTAGGCTTCAGAACCTGGTGGGATAGCTGGGAAAAGAAGCTAGAGCTGAAAAATATCAAAAAGTGGAAAGTAGAAAATTTATGTTTCAGAAAGATAATGATTGTTTTGCCTATGTAAATGGAAGGAAAACTGTCTTCTTGGAACCCCTTGAGTGGAAGGGAATAACCCCAATTAACTCAACTGCTAGAAGGGGATAAATAATAGATTTTTTAGAAATTGGGGTAACAGGAGAATACAACAAAAGAGGAATATAAATTAAATAATGCAGTTGTCCATTAAATTGACAAAAGTCATGGTGACGTGAAAGTCATGGTGATCATAAAAAAGGGCCTCTGCAAAATCTGCAGGTGTAAGACTTTTTCTTTCCAATTGAATATGTGCTTTTAATACATTAACTGGTGTTTTAAGAAGCCTACATAAACCATTATATGCAGAGAACCCTTTTTATGATTGTTTGGAGATCTCTAATCTGATTTAATGAAATAACCTTAATTACGTACCCATATGCTCAATCTCATTTATAAACAGTGGAGCGAAAAAAAAAAGGATATTTAGCTGCTGATACTGCTATTGTTGTTATTGCCTGCTGCTCTGGGTATCACTGAAGCAGTTAGCTCCCTTCTTTCCCTCTGTACTACAGTATGTTAATTCCTGGAATGCACTCTGTTCTGATGCATATTTGGTAAACCCAACAGCCTTCTTGCAAAACTTGCTTATGAAAACATGTTTTTAAAGATGTATGACTGCAATAAAAGCATGTTTTGCTTCTAATACTCACACACATGTGCTAACGCACATTTTTTCTTGAAAATAGTGCCTTAAAAAAAGCAAGCCAGAAGCACACAAAAACAAACCATAAGTACCTCTATGGAAATGGGTTGTGTCTTTGTGGAAGAATAGGTGGATTAGTTTCACAACAACCCTTGAAAAAGAAAAGAAACATAACAAAAAATCCCTCCAAAGCAAACATACATGCATACATACATAAATATCCCAAACCAAAAAACAAACAGCCTCAAAGAATAGGCTTTGTAAGCATTTGCCTGATTACTCAGGTGAATTTGGAATTTCAAAGTTTAATAGGAATGCAGTCATGTGTTGCTTTGCTAGGAAAATTCCTCACCCTTTTGCAGACTTTGATCTAGACTTTCTTTGAACCAAAACTACTGTTGGAACATGAAAATAATGCTTTGCAGTTTTGGTGGCTTTTTTCTTGGTTTTGAGGGTTTTGTTTTCTTTTGATTGGTTTGCGGTTTTGTTGTTTGTTTGTTTGTTTGTTTTCCTTTTCTATTCTTCAGGTTTCTGTGTATTTATCTGCACTGTCTTTAGTGAGCTGATTCCTCATAGAAATGGATGATACTGTATCATAGTGATGTGTGGAGGTCGTCTGGTCCAATCTCCTGCTCACACAGGTTTAAGCACATCAGGTTACTCAGTACCATGCTCAGTCTAGTCCAATATACCTCCAAAGACAGAGATTTCACAGTCTCTCCCAGCAACATTTTACAGTATTTGAACACCATTATGCTAAAAGAAAAATCCTTTCCCTGTACCAAATTGTGTTCCTTGATTCCTGGCTTGTTACTGTGGAAGATTTTGTTGCCCTGGGATGGGTCTGACTCTGTCTTCACTGTTTTCTCTGGTCAAGTATTTGTAGGCAAGCAATAAAGTCTACCCTGAACCTTTTATTCTCCAGGCTCAACTGATCAGTTCTCTCATTCTCTTCCCACCCACACAGTGCTTGACCATCTTGGTGTCAATCCTTTTGACTCTTTCCTTCATATTAATATCCTTCTTTTATTAGAGAGCCCACAATTGGACACAACACTACAGCTGCACTATCACAAATGCTGGATAGAGATGAAAGATCATTTTTTTAGACTGCTTGGCTAAGCTCTTGCTAAGACAGCCCAGCATGTGGTTGTACTTTGCTGCTGCAAGGGTACGCTATTGACTCATGTTCAAGTTGTTGTCAAGCCACATCCCCAGATGCTTGTTCGTAGAACTGCTTCCTTTACAAGGAGTCCACAGTCTGTACTATCAAAAGAGGCTATTTCATCCTAAGTGCAGAATTCTGCATTTCCTTTCATTGAACTTCATCAGGTGTCTGTTTCTCCACTGTGTCCAAGTTCCTCTGAAGAGCACCCCCAAGGTACAGCATATTGACTGTCTTGCTCAATTTGGTGTTGTCTGCAAACTTCTACCAATTTGATGCAAAACTCTGAGAGAGTGCACAGGGCCACTCACTCACCATAGGTAGCAATAGAGTTGCTTGGAATGAAGTTGCCCTTGGTAAACCTGTACTATGCCCAACCATCCTCTTCCTGAATTTTAAAATGTCTTATGGGATGATTTCCCTGTCCTTGGTCACTTAACAGGGTTAATATCTACAAAGGGAATACAAGAAATAACAAGAAGGAGTAGTCCATGTTTAGTTGTATGTGTAAGAAAGGGAGCAATATGGAAAGAGAAATCCTCTCCACTTCATAAGGGAAGAATGGGAGGAGAAGGAAAGACGGACTTTGCAAAAAGTCTGTCTCTTCCTTAGATGTTAATGGGTATCAAGCCCTTGTTTTGCCCTTAACTGTTAATTACCTGTTAGGATAGAGTGAAGAGAAATGGTTTGAGGCCCTTTTCTTAACTTGGATTTCTAAATAATGAGCTTCTTGGGTTTTAAGTAGTATTTCAGATTTATATAGTGACTTTACAAACATATGAAAGAGCATTTTGTTTCAAACAGAGGAAAGCACACAATATATACTCTTCTCACAGAATTACATAAAGCAGTGCATGGATGTCACTGTCAGAGAATATAATTGTTTTTAAGAGGAAGAAAGTAGTGTAATTTTCCTCCAACTTTGTAGGCTGAACTGTATGAACATATAAAAATAGAGATTGTCCATTAAAAAGTGGTCTAAAAATTTTTTAAATGCTTAGTTAGTTTAAAAAATATTAAGGCAGAGAGGGAGAATATAAAATACTCACATTAATTGCTCTCCTGCCTATACCCACAGAATAAATTTCACTGCATTCTAAAGAACTCATACAAGAAAGAAGATAATGTTAGGAACACTGATTTTTGTAAAGAAAGTTTTATTTTGTTAGGTCCTTCAGTTCCAGAGATCTAAATGGAAAATTACTACATATTTGGTAAGAATGAAATGTATCTCATGGAACAGAGAATTCTTGGCTGAAGACTTAGATAGAACTTAGGCAGTTTACAATGCTTGTGTCAAGCCCTCTCGCAGGTCGATATCTTACCTATTGAAAGGTCAAGACATTCTGTGCTTCAATACAAAGTACTAGATAGGACTGTGTCATTCGGTGGTATGGCAGAAGTGCCACAGGCTTAATTTAACAATGATTTGAAATTCCTAGCCATGGTTAACCTTTAAATATTTTTCTGAGCCAGTAATGGATTTCAGTTTCTAATGTCAAAATATTATACCTGCAACAAAGTTATAGCCTTGGAAATGTAATTTGAACTTCTTGTAATTAGGAGTTTTCAAGAGTGGAAAAATAAGACAGAAAAGTCTCAAATATCTGAGGGCTCTAACACATAGAGCATTCACTTCCCACTAGGCCTTTGCAAAAGTCTGCATTGAAAGTGTGTTATACTTGGAGTGGTCTGAAATCCTTACGATATAGTATCAATCTTGTTTGAAGTTAAATGTGTGAATTCCCTTGAACAAATATAAAAAGGAAAAAGGAAATGTGAATTGAAGCAAAACAAAATAAATCCTGCCCCTTTCTCACCTTCAAACAACACTCAATACCTCCATAAATAAATTTGAAAAAAAAATCCTACTTTTTCAGTCACAGGATATCCAAACCAATGAAAAAACAAAATTGGAAATAGTTCCTCTGAATTTGTAATTAACTTGGATCAAAAGACTAAGCAGTGGACTAGGATTCCTTTGGGTCAACAAACTTCAAATGAAGTCAGTGTACTGAAAGAGTACATTCCATTTTTCCTCCATGGAAACAATAATTTTAAAGATATATTATTCTGAAACACACAAAATGTCTGTATTGGGCCTGGCTGAGAGGGAGTTCATTTCGCCATAGCAACCCTCACAATGCTGTGCTTTGCATTGGTAGCTGGAAAGGTGTTGATAACACACTGGTGTTTTGGCCACTGCTGAGCAGTGCTGGCACTGCATCAGTGCTGTCTCTCAACATTCCTTCCCCTCCCTCATCAAGGGCAAGATCCTGGGAGGGGACACAACCAGGCCAGCTGACCCAAACTAACCAAAGTGATATTCCATACCACATGATGTCAGCTCAGATATAAAAGCTAAGGAGAGGAGAAAGAATGGGGGATATTAATTGTTTACAATGTTTTCCTGCTGAGCAACCACTAGGAGTGTTGAAGTCCTGCTTGCCAGGAAGCAGCTGGACATTGCCCACTAATGGAAAGTACAGAATAAACCTTGTTATTTTCCTCTGAGCTTGTGTATGCCCAAACTTTCACTTTTGCCTTGGTAAACTGCTGTGGGGTGATGGCCCTAATAAGCCTGGTTGGGTTGAGGGAAACACCTCAGCCCCCTGGAGGGGTGCTCCAAGCCAAGAACAAAAGCTTTCAAACTGATAAGATTAACAAAGGGTGGAGTGCTGTCAAGAATGACATGGCCCTCCTTTGCGATATCTTCTATGACCACTCAAGGGGCCACGCCCCCTCAGGCATCTGTATCACCCCCTCAGCATTTGACTGTAGTCACACAAAACCACTTGAACGAAAAAAAAGTATAAAAAGAAATGCGGTTTTAACTGCAACAGAGAGAGGGAGAAATGCCTTCTTTTCTGTTGAGGTAGCTGCTGGCAGCTACTCCTGCCTCCTCCTACCTCCTGGAACAATGTAGGTATAAGGAGACCATGTGCTTTCTATTTTTCTATACTTTACTTTCTTAACTTTACTTTCTTATAAAGCTTATTCCTCTATACATTCTATCTTACATCTTATGCTAACAGCTACTTTGATTCTTACTTTATAAGCACCTTCTTTACTAACAATGTTTTGCTACCTTAATACTAATAACAGTAGCTTGCTTCACACTTTGCTCCTTTATATTAGTTATTGTTTCCTTTTGCAATGTGCAGTTTCTTTTTCAACATGTGTATTGATAAGAACCAGCTCTGTACGTGCCTTTTGTTTTGTGTTACAGAGAAAGTGGTGTGCAAGCTATTTTATTGTCCTATGTTATTGAAAAAGTGTCTCGATAAGTGTTTTAGGTGACTGTGCTTCTGGTTAGTAGTTCTTTGTCTCTAGTTTTTGTCTGTCATGAAAATGAGATACATCACTGTATTGAAACTTGAGTTTGATATGCTTGTCTCTGTAAAATGTGTTTTGTGCTGGTTTCTTTTGGAGGTCTTTTATTATCAATTAAATACAATCTTGCAGCTAAACGTTATCACCTGCAAAGCAGAACCCACAATAACTGTCACATACTTGTATTAATAAATGTTATTTCGGGAGCTGTTGTTGGGAAAATTCTTTTTGAGCTATTAAGTGTGGCTTCAAAGCAGAGGTTAGAAATCCTTCCAGGCTGTGTTCTTTCCAGAAGTTCAGCAGGCAGTGCTGGGTTCATAAGGCTCTAATTTTCTGGAAGTGCTTATTTAGCTGATAAGTTCTTCCTGGCTTAAGTGTGGCTTCATATCAGAGGTCAGAAACCCTTCCAACCTGTGTGCTGTCTGTAGTCGATAGGCAGTGTTGGGAACATAAGGATCTGATTGTCTGGAAGCGCTTATTGCTAATGATTTCTTATTAATACAGTTAAGATTAGAAATCTTTGCATTTCTGTCTCCCTCCTCCCTTCATGTGTCAACTGCCTTATCTCAACTCACGAGTCATCGTCCATCTTACTCTTTCTCCCCTGTCCATTTGGGAAGACGAGTGACAGAGCAGCTTGATGAACGCTTGGCATCCAGCCAAGGTCAACCCACTACAATATAGTAGGTGGTTGAATTGCTATATTTATCTCCATTAACTTTAGGCAAAAAGTCTTCCTATTAACATTACTATTTTATTGGTATTCTTTGTACTGACCTGGTAAAAACAGAGTATGTGGCATTGAGGGGATAGGAGGTGGTTCCTGCCAGTCCCTTCGAGCCAGGGAATGCAAGAGACAAAGCTCTGTTCAGTCAGAGAGACAGGTGGCGAAAACTGTTCACTGCACAACCACGAGGGTTTTAAAGGCTTCTGAGGGGAAGGTTCTGGAACTGGGATGGGATTGGGTAGTGGCTCCGAAAGGGGAAGTGACCTAGGTACCGGCTAGACAGTAGGGGAAATGGAAGGATCAAACCCAATAGAAACCCAGGGATTGGGATTAGATGGGAGAGATAACCAATGGAGCTAGGACAGAGATGGAAACTGACAGGAGGGGCGGGCACACCGCCCGTGGCTACATCAGCATCTTGAGGCAGGGCAATCCTGACACGGTGCTGGCTCTGTCTGGACCAGTGGGATCGCTCCGGCTGGTCCCAGCTGCTGCTACTGCAGTGGCAGCAGCTGCACCAGAAGCTGCATTGGCAATGCAGGGGGGGGACAGGGATGCCCCGCTGGTGGGGCAGTCCCAACATGGGAGACAATCCCGGCGCCGAATGATGAGTCATCAGGAACAATGCCTCCAGGGGACCACACGAGAGAGGTGGCAACCATGCAGCAAGGGAGTGACAACAAAACATTTTGAAATCAAAACCTGCACAAGTAAAACACGTAACTTTAAAGTCCAACAACAAGTCTCTCATCTATGTGGCTGGTCAAGTCCAGGCTGCCCACTGGTGCTGCTCTCCATATGGGTCCACATCAGAGCCTGTTCTTTCCATATTTCATAGTCCAGTTTGTTTCCCATAACAGAGCATAGGGGAAATTGTGTCTTCATAACTTAATGTTAATCTTTGATTTTTTTTCCCCCTAGCCAACAATCATCAGATTCTCTTAATGATTAATCTTACATAATAGACTATTGAAACTGGCATGTGTGCTCCTAAATCAAGTGAACTCAGAATTAAGCTTTGTGTGTAATTATTGATTTTCTGCACACTTGTTTTCGACCTGCATATCAGCTGACTACTGAAGAGATACCTGACATGAGTATTCAACCTTACTGTGCAGGTAGCACTGTGCTGTAATGAAACATATTATTTGATGGTCAAGTTCTTAACATGTTAGTAAAAATTTGCAATTTTTTGCAATTCATTGACAGTGTCAGCTTTTTAAAGGCCAGTGATGACAATCATTTAAAATAAATAAGTAAACAAAATATTTTAGAAAATGTATTATTCTGATGATTTAATAGTTGTACATGAGCTGCTCTCTTTTAGGAACAGGAAAATGGCACATGCCAAATGGTGGCGTGATCCAGGACAATAAAAGCTAAAGCCATAGGTTTTACTACAAAACAGAGGAAAGGCTCTGTTGTAAGGATATCATGAAAATAGCATAATTTGAATGTTAGGCATCAATTAAAAGTCTCAACAGAAGATGATGGCCTGATTAGAGATCTGAAACATTACTGTTTTATACAGTAATCAAAACATGAGGGAGCAAAGAGAGGTTTGGAGGTGAAAACACTGGTTTTATTTATTTATTTATTTATTTATTACATATTAAACTTAAATTCTTAACTAGTCAGCCATGAAATCAAAAACTCAGAAAAATAAGCCAACATCCTCCTGAAGGCCTTGAAAGAGGAAAGATAATTTACTAAGACTGTAAAAAATATTAATTTCTTGAGAGAGAGTCAAGAATAACTTAGAACTCTTCCATATAAATATTTTCACATAAGTGTATGCTGCTAATGATATTCAGATATTATATGAATACAACTTGCATGCTGCAAATTTGTCCTCCACACAGTGATCATGTAGTTGCAAATGGGGATAAAAAGGAGAAATGTTTTAGTAGTGTGCAAATTCTTTCACATAGTAAAGTTTTTTCTCTTGCTGAGAACATTATTATAGTTGTTATAGCAACTAATTAATATTTTTCATTGTGTTATTGGAATATCTCAAGAAAAATACTTGGTTTTATTCCTTCATATCAATATCTATGTATATGTCAATCAATAATCAAAAACTTTCATGCTAAGTACAGTTACAAATAGTGCTTTCCCTCTGAAAACTGAAGTCAACACTGAGCCATATGGTAGTGCTCAAATAATGAATGAATGTGAATGAAATATTGTAACTGTCCTCCATTGTGACCAAAACTCTGTCCTTTCCACTACCACCTAGTTAATTCCAACATGTAAGTTCATAAGACATGGACATCATGAGAAAGCTAGAAACAACTTGTAAGTGCATTAACTAATGCAACTAAGAACACTAACTAGCAACTAATGCAATTGTCATATCTCTTGGTCATTTCCAAACCCATATAAGGTACCACAAAACTTTTGAAAGTGAATAAAACAAACAAAGTTTAAAACAAATAAACAAAACCCCAAAATAAAACAACCACAAAGAAAACCCAAACAACCCCAAAAGGAAACATGAGAACTTTATTTACAGTATATTTTTATCTTGGAAAATGAAACTTCAACAGCAAATGCTGTCAGGTTCTTCTGGATGATGAAAAGCATGTTACAAGCTTGATTTTGATCGTGTACAAGGCCACTCAAGGATGTCTTAAACTGACATAGAAAGAAATGCTTCTGTTTTCTTCCTTGTTTTTCTACCAGATGAAAAAAATGCTTTATTGTATTGGATGTTAGTCTTGGTGAGGAACAGAGGTCTAGTTATACCAGATGAACAAGCAACACCTGGTGTACATTTTCAATCCTGAATTTAAAATCTATTTTATCATTTAACTTGAAAATCTAGATTATATTTTAGTGTCCATATTTTTAAAAATATCAAAGCATTTTCAGATTCATCAATTTTTAGATATCCAACATGGATAAGTAAATTTAGTGTAAACGTGTTCCCAAAAGGCTGTGATGAAATTTCATGCTAAGTAAGTGATCTGAATGCATATCTTGGTATACATAACAGGCATGAACAGGGATAAGGCATTTGGAAGGAAAATAAGATCCTCATTTCTACAGCAAATAATATCCCTCATGCATCTTTATCTCCACAGCAAAAGAATGGTGTCTGCCTGGACACTTCTCATTTTCTACTATGAGTTTAAATGAAAGCAGCACCCTTTGTAGTTTCTTATTTGAGAGTCAGTCAGTATTGTTTGCTGCTGGGGAATATCTGTCACAAGGCACAGCTAGAAAAACACTTGATAACTAGAAAAACACTTCTATTTTCATTCTCCAGGTGTTACTGTCTTGATATTTATGTCCCTGGAAGAAAATTAAATACTTTGCCAATGACTGAGTGCTTTATGAGTTAGTTTTTGAGCTAGAAACATTTCAGATTCAGATATTTATTTTTTCATGCACATGTTTTTAGACTTTTCTTACAATTAAGATAGATAATATTACGGAAATAAATTAATTTTCACGTGATTAAAGAGAAGAATTTAAAATGCTTTAGGGCATGTGATAATTCTCTTTACAAGTAACAAAACCATAAAGTAGATACAGAGAAAATTATTGGAATGCCAAATTGTAGAAAAAACCCAGAAGAAAATGGAAGCTCTTTTGGCAGCATGCACCTCATAAGTGACTGCATTTCAGAAATTGCTTTGAGAAAAATAAAATGCTTTGAGTCTGAAGAGATACAGGACTGCAATAACAAAATATAACCTCTGGGCAAATTTAATTGAATAAGACTAGATGAGGCACTATTGCATGTCCCACTTCAGCAAATCCTTTAAACGTTGCTGGGAATTTTTGTTTATTTTTCCTGTTTGATGCAGTAAACATCCATTACACATTATAAGAGTACACCAATATGCCACTGAACCTCTGGTCCTTGATAAGGTGCCAGCCACTCAGTATCAACATTTGCATAAACAGCTGGAGTTTTTCTGGACCTATTCCTATCGTGTAGCTGGATGACTTCCTGATGGTTTGCACTTCATCGTATTTCCAGTGAGCTAACTTGTTTGTGATAGAACTGAAAATGTCATAGTGAGAAAAGGATACATTCTTTAGTCACATTTAATTTAATCAGACTTCAAGACAAATTTAATAGGGAGGATGGTCTGGAACATGCAGAATAAGTTGTTCTCTGCATTTTCATCAGTTTACTATCAGACATGGGGAAATTTCAAACTTACAGTAATCTGTTCTTTTCTCTATCACATTGATTTGTATGCATGAGTGGTTTAAACTGTTTTCCCCAGTGGAAAAAAAAAATATTTTCTAATACAGTAAGTTTCATGGTGATACAATCACAAGTAAGCTGTATGGTAAGATGAATGGTACTCTAAATGAAAAGGGTTTGCATATTACAACATATTGTTTACTTAAGAAAAATTACAGCAGTGTAGAAGCCATTCTTATTAATTTCACGTTTCACTGTCTATTCAACCAATGGTGTTTTTGTTCTCATTCCATTATATCTAATGAGAATCAGTGTAACAGATTTATGCTTTGGGAATATGAATCTACAGTGGATCAAATTACACACAGAGTGTTTTTTGGTAGGTGTGATGATCCACAAAAGTCACGATTTTAAATTGAAAGAAACAGAAACATATTTTAAAATTAATTTCCCCAAATTTATTAGGGCTGCAACATTATACAAGGTTAACAAACGAATAGCCTCTATTCAGATTACAATAAAAATTTATAAAACTACAAGAAATATAAGTTGTAGGGGTGACTGTGAGTGCATTCCCTAAGGAAAGCAGTTTAGAGTTCTCCCTTAAAGAGAAGAGAGCTATCTGGAGTGTGTGTGGTGTCTTGTGACCAATGAGATGCTTCGGTGTATGTGAGGTGAATGGGCTAGCCAATAATGTCATGACATTACACACAGACACACACACACTCCAGGTAGCTCTCTTCTCTTTAAGGGAGAACTCTAAACTGCTTTCCTTAGGGAATGCACTCACAGTCACCCCTACAATAAGTAAACCATTTTGTAGTAGTAGCCTTCATTTCTGAAAAAGAAAAGCAGGACTTGGGGGTGATGGTCGATGGGTGGCTGGTTGTAACCTGTCAATGTGCACTTGTGGCCCAGAAAGCCATTCATGTCCTGAGTTGCATCCAAATCAGTGTTGCCGTCAGGGTTAGGGAAGTGATTCTGCCCCTCTACTCTGCTCTGGTGAGACCCCACCTGGAGCGCTGCATCCATCTCTGGGCCCCTCAGTACAAGAGAGACACTGATCTGTTGGAGTGAGTCCAGAGGAGGGCCACCAAGTTGATTAGAGGGATGAAGCAACTCTCCTGTGAGGAAAGGCTGAGAGACTTAGGGTTGTTCAGCCTGGAAAAGAGAAACCTTTGGGGTGACCGAATTGCAGCCTTCCAGTACCTGAAGGGAACCCACAAGAAAGATTCCAAGCATATTTTACCAAGGGCATGGGGAAAGGCTTCATACTGAAAGAGAGTGGGTTTAGATTAGATATTAGGAAGAGACTTCACTATGAGGTTTCTTAGGCACTCAAACAGGTTGACCAGAGAGGTTGTGCATGCCCCATTCCTGGAAGTGTTCAAGGCCCGGTTGGATGGAACTCAAAGCAACCTGGTCTAGCTAAAGGCATTCCTGTAAATGGCAGGGTTTTGGAAGTAGATTATCTTTAAATCTCTTTCCAACCAAAACTATTTCATGATTCTATGATTTTATGAATTCTATTTTGGCAAAAATTAAGCAAAAAAAAAACCCCAACAAACAAAAAAACCCTGGGTATTTTAGGGAATATTTCAGAAGCTAAAAAACTGTATTTTAAATAAATAAATGCTCAGAGCAAAAAGTGACCTTCAGAAGGTGAGAGCAAACAGAGAACACTTCATAGATCTATGACAGATGATATTTAAAGACACTGAGATTTGAGATAATCTAAATTAAAGAATAGGATTATGAAATGTTTAAAACTAACTAGACAAAAACAATTATAAATTGCTTTACCAGAAAATAAAAGATTGATAATGGCTAACAGGTATTATCAGTTTATCATAATTTATTTGTTTTGATAATTTAATTTAATATGAAGATCAAATGACTGGGTAAGACTCAAGAAATTATAGAATTTTAATAGAAAAAGTCGCTCTCTCAGATGAACTTCCCTGATTGGAGACCAGCATATGTTAAGAGGTTTGCATGATCCTGGAAGAAATGAAAAAAAAACTTAGTTGCTAGCTTTGGAGTTTTTACATACACTTCTATCATCTAGCAGATAGTAAAAGTCCAACAGGCAGTGAAATTTTTAAAATGCTGAGATAGAAAGCTGGTTTCTGTATTTCAGCAAAAAGTCCCTATCTCATTCTCAGTTATAGAGTGAATTAATTAGCTGTTCTCTACTCAATTACACATTAAGGAAAAAAATAAAAAAAGAAGTAGAAACACAGACTGAAAGAACTAAGTCCTTTGAAGATTATTTTCACTGTTAACTAGTTTTCTTTTGTAGTGTAAAACTCAAACATCTGAGAAGTGAAATTTAAAGACCTAGTTCCAACATCCATAGGCATATATCTAATTAAAATCACATAAAGACACCAAAGTTTGTTCTCAATGAAATGAAATGGAAACTGAGAATAACAAATCCATTAAAAATGATTGCTGATTTTGCACAAGTGGCTGTTAGTTTTATAAGGTGGTTAACTGTTTTAACAAGCAATCTCTTCTGAAGAACTGTAAAGAGTTTAAGAATAGAACTGCTGTTTTTAATTTGGTTTCTCATCACTGCAGTTTTAGTTAGCTATCTTAACATCTATAAGAAAAAGGAGCATATTGACAAAAAATATTGACTTGACTACAAGATCAAAGAATGGAGATTAAAGCAGGATATGGCAGAATGTGTCAGGAAAAAATAATTAGATTCTTATTTTGCAGGTATTAATTTATAATACTTTGAAAATATCCATCCTGATGTTTAGTCTAAATTTTCCCCTATTTAATTTCTGCTCATCAGCTAG